>OY747711.1:12141413-12303913 GCA_963556495.2 Valencia hispanica | reverse complement strand
GCTTCTCTATACGCAGAGCCACTAAAAACACTGGATAAGCAAAATGACTAATTATTTAGTCTGGAGATACTAAATGAGCAAGCTGAGTTAAAAAACAAAAAGCACCATAATGTGTGAGGTGAAAACCAAATGAAAAATCTGTTGACGAATAAAAACATTTTAGTTATATCACAGGATCTTAAACGGTTTTGATGTGAGTGATCCTCCAGTTGATCGAGCAGCTTCTGTTATCAAATCAGGGTTTTATTTGTTCTCCTAGCTGCACGGCGAGATCCTGAGCTGTGAAGGACATTTTTAAAGACGAGGTAAAGTCGTGGCGGTAAATGTCTGATTCGAGTTGAGCGTGAGATCAAGACTCGAACCTTGGGTCTTTGTTAGCCGCGTGTGACTGTGAGACGACTGAAGTGACGCTTCATGTCTATTGGATTAATCTCCGGCCTGCTATTTATGGAAAAGCCATCTGGCTTTCGCTGGCTTTCTTACAGGAGGGAAAAGTTAAGCCTTGAAGGCTGTGGAGACAAAAAGGAAATCCTCTCATAAACTCTAGGAGGCTGCTTTAAAAGTTTTACATAACTCTATAAAATGTCAACAGTTGCACTTTTGTTTGTCACTTTACAAACACAAAACTCAAATGTATTTTATAAGCTAGACCAAAACAGATTTGTATCTGAATTCAGAGCACTTTGGGGTCTCTGGTTACTGAAAAATCTACCAAGACAATAAAAATTTCTGAACATGGCATCTTATGAAAGAGTATTTGTACCTCTGAGAAACTATATTTATTCACTTTAGGCATAAAATCTCAAACATTATTAAGAATATTTTTGGTATTTTGTTCGTTTTAAAACGTTTTTTTGTTAAGGGGTTGAAGATTTTAGCTAAAAGTAGCCATAATTGTGGTGTGTTTTTGTATTGCTACTCTGATAGCCTGACCCGGCGGTGTTGGAGCAGAGACACGTCTAAAACCTTTAGGACAAGAGCAGGACAGCAAGTCCCGATCTAAATCCAAATGACAATCTGTGTCCAAATGATGCTAACAGAAGCTTTCCATCCAGTCGGACTGAGCTTAAAACACTACTTTATGTTGGTTTATCACATAAAATACATCAGGGTTTGTGGGTGTGTGGCATGACAAAAGGTTCAGGCGAGTGAATACTTTTGCTATGATACATAAAATTCAATGTGAAAAAGATTGAACTACTTTCTCATTTGCAACAGGATACCATTAGCCACCTGGATACTGAGCTGAGGAACCTGAAGGGTGAGATGGCTCAGCACCTGAGGGAGTACCAGGACCTCCTCAATGTCAAAATGGCCCTGGACATCGAGATAGCTGCCTACAGGTGATAATTTAAGGAAAATGCTGGAAAACAAGAAAAAATTATTTATTCAGGTAAAAAGGGTAGGAAGGAAGGAAGGAAGGAAGGAAGGTAGGAAGGAAGGAGAATTAAACATTAGAAGAGGGAGGGAAGGAAGGAAGGAAGGAAGGAAGGAAGGAAGGAAGGAAGGAAGGAAGGAAGGAAGGAAGGAAGGAAGGAAGGAAGGAAGGAAGGAAGGATAAAACATTAGAAAAGGGAAGGATGGAAGGGTTTTAAGAAGGAAGGAAGGAAGGAAGGAAGGAAGGAGAATTAAACATTAGAAGAGGGAGGGAAGGAAGGAAGGAAGGAAGGAAGGAAGGAAGGAAGGAAGGAAGGAAGGAAGGAAGGAAGGAAGGATAAAACATTAGAAAAGGGAAGGAAGGAGAATTAAACATTAGAAAAGGGAAGGAAGGAAGGAAGGAAGGAAGGAAGGAAGGAAGGAAGGAAGGAAGGAAGGAAGGAAGGATAAAACATTAGAAAAGGGAAGGATGGAAGGGTTTTAAGAAGGAAGGAAGGAAGGAAGGAAGGAGAATTAAACATTAGAAGAGGGAGGGAAGGAAGGAAGGAAGGATGGAAGGAAGGAAGGATAAAACATTAGAAAAGGGAAGGATGGAAGGGTTTTAAGAAGGAAGGAAGGAAGGAGAATTAAACATTAGAAGAGGGAGGGAAGGAAGGAAGGAAGGAAGGAAGGAAGGAAGGAAGGAAGGAAGGAAGGACGGAAGGAAGGAAGGAAGGAAGGAAGGACGGACGGACGGACGGACGGACGGACGGACGGACGGACGGAAGGAAGGAAGGAAGGAAGGAAGGAAGGAAGGAAGGAAGGAAGGAAGGAAGGAAGGAAGGAAGGAAGGAAGGAAGGAAGGAAGGAAGGAAGGAAGTGTTTATCTCCCAGAGCTAGGAAATAAATCCAGTAGCAGCGTCTCGTTGAAACACGTTTTATTTTACAATCTGATTTAAATGAGAGACGTCATAACAGTAAAACAGCCTCGCCGGATGTTTCAGGCTCGTCTAGAACAAACTGGATGAGAAGATGGAGAGGCAGAGGGAGGCGCTTTATGCTTCATTAAAAAGTCTTAATCAGTCACAAGAACGTAGTTTTACACCTCGTTATACCAAGATACTGCTCCTGCTCCCTCAAGTCATGATGGTGGAGGAGCGACGATGATGATGATAAACTGCTACAAGGATTACCTTGCACTTATAGAGCATCAACTCTTGTGTATTCTAGAGTCAATTATAAGGAGATTTATGTGATGGCTGAACTTTGACCTGAAAAAACGGCCCACCAGCGGAGACAATGATCTCCAAAAACAGCCGACAACAGATCTGCAGCGAAATGACAGAACAAAGGGAAAACAAAGAAGCTGATGTAATGGTCTAGTCAAAGTCCTGAACTCAAGCAGGAACACGTGTGTTGAAGCAATGTTGCAAGGAAGAGGGGACCAAAAATCCTCCTCAAGGAAGGGAGAGATTGTTGCTGCTACAGGTGGTTCTACAGGCTGCTTGAACCATGGGGTGCACTTACTTCTCCTCATCACAGTAAATCATTACATTCAGAATGTAACATAAAAAGTCAATTTAGCATGTCAGGTTTTCAGTTTGGGAATATTCTGATAAATTCTGCTGATTATTTTTCTCAGAGAGGAAGAAAGGAACTCCCTTATAGTTCTATAAGCGACCGAACGCCTTGCACTGCGTGGCTCAAGGTGTGTTTTGTCTTGATTTTGTTAGAAAACTGCTGGAGGGGGAGGAGACTCACTTTAACTCTGGGATGTCATTCGCCACGGCCAGCTACAGCTACCAAGGTCGAAGCTCCACCGAATCCTACAAAGGCAGCCAGAGGGAGAAGGCGGGAGCCATGAAGGAAAGCTTCAAGGACATCAGCGAGGACAAAGAAGAGGCAGACATCAACTCCAACAACTGAACACACGCAGGGGAAAAGTGGGAGGTGCAGATATACGCTCTGGATCTACACCTCCAGTCAAGGTTTACATCCACTCATGAGCAAGAGTGTTGTAATCTGGGGTCGAATAATCATATAACTTCAAAACAGTGAATTCACTGAATGTTTCTGGCTTAGTTCTGTTCTATCCGCACATTTCTCCATTAGTCTTGGCAGAACTGGTAGAGTGAATTGAAATCAGTTAGATTTAAGCTTTTTCCCACACGTTTTTAACAGAGTTGTCTTCTTGATCCATCAACAAACCAGTTTAGGAACGCATGTTTTTGGTTGTACTGATCTCGAGAGAGAGAGAGAGAGAGAGAGAGAGAGAGAGAGAGAGAGAGAGAGAGAGAGAGAGAGAGAACCCCGCCCTGCTTCAACATGGACCTTCAAACTCACCTGAAACGTGCAGCCTGTTACATGGACAAGAAGACAAATATCTGACGGAGAAAACAATCACATGACGTTTTGTTGGCGAAAAGGCCAGCAACTGTCAAGCATGGTAGCGGCAGTATCATGCTGGCGCTTTGCAAAAAGTGGATGAAACAATGAAGAAAAACCTTGAATTTAAGTAACTCTGTGAAATGATTGAATGGTTTAATTTAGTCGGTATTGTGTCATGATAGGTACAACCATAGACATTATATATATATATATATATATATATATATATATATATATATATAAGATGGGCGGAGCCTCCATGACATCACCAGTAGGTTTCTGAAGAGCTGAATTGAAGCCAACTGGGCGGTTCCGACCGCCGCCCTTCTTGGCTGCGTCACGCACCTCGTCACGCCTGGAAAATACAAAATGAATGGGCAAAGAGGTGGAGCTGAGAGTGGGGCTGTGAGGGTGGGGGCGGATGATTGACACCCATCAAACTCTGAGCCGATGTAGCTACGAGCTAACTGGGCTAACCTGGGGCTAACCGGAGGTTGGAGGAGCCAGAAAACCGCGGCCGAGCGACTCTACTACCCCTCTGCCTTCAATAATTTTGTCAAATAAAAGCATGAAGCCCTGTTGGTCACTAACTTTCACAAAAACAAGTTTTAATAATCAATATGAAAAGAAAGAAGAAATGTGATCATTTCAACACTTTTTAGACCATGCAGCGTTATCTTAAATGCACAACAGAAATGTGATTTTACTTACCGAAAAAAAAAATGGAGCAGAGACTTCTTAGACAATCTGTTAGTGCAATCAACACCACAGCAGGCCATCTTTGTCCAATAAGTCCACGATTAACATTCGAACATGAATAAACATTACGGAGGCAACTGCTACTACTTTCTAACCAGCCCCTAGTGGATGAGGGGGGTACTGCGATTTTCTTTTTTTGGTCACTTCCGGGTCGGCTTCAATTTTAGCCGGCTGGGTTTGCCCCTTGGGTACAGCGTGTGTGCTCCGACAGTAAAATGATCCCAAACCCCCCCCCCCCCCCCCGAAAAACATCAAAACTGTTTTTTGAATGAATTAACTAGCCTGGAGAAAATAAAGCTTGTTGAAAAAAATAAGATGAATGACATTTACGGCCATGATGAGAGGATGTAAACTTCAGGATCCGGAGCCATACTGTGGGTTTAACATTTCACTAAATCTCAGAGCAGCATTAGGCAAGAGAAATAAACGTGCCATGTAGTTGGCACCACATGACGCAGAAAACAGATCTATTCAGTTCAGTTTGTTTGTAATAATTCAACTCAGTCCTACAGACAGATCTAAAGTCAATTACACGCATGCAAAATGTATCCTAGTTATGAAACAACGTATCAAGTTCAGTTTATTATTCAAACTGGTTTAGAAAGTTTTCTATCTAAGGAAACCCAGCAGATCGCGTTGAGTCATTCTGGACGACAGCTGACAATCGCTTGCATCGAGAGGTTGACTTTGCAGCAATCCTTCATACCGAGCAAGCGTGTAGCGACAGTGGAGGGAAAAACTCCCCTTTAACAGGAAGAAACATCCAGCAGAACCAGAACCAGAACCTGGCTCAGTGTAAAAGGCTGTCAGATCACTCTGACCCAGGAGTACTTTCTATCTGAAAGTAAAAACTAATGGCCGTAGTATCTCCAGTAGTGGCTTCATGTAGGAGAGAAACATAGCTAAGCATATAAGCTCTGAGCCTATATTCAAATCTACAGGATAAATAAAGCATGTACGGTCAGCCGCAATAAAAGCTCAGCATATGGCTGTATAGGAGATACGTTGATGGACGTTACGGTATTTTCCTGTTTTAAACCCATTAATTGTACCTGAAGATAATATTTGTACATATTATAGTACCATTTAACTGATAATGTAACCAAGTACTGAATGTGAGAAGGTTAAAATGTAAAAAAAAAAAAAAAGAAATTGGTCCGATACTTCTAAACAGGCAACAAAAGGTGATGATGTTTGAGATGTTTAGACTTCTGGAATTATAATTTTTTGTTTCAAAGCTTTCAGGGAAATACTAACATATTCACTGAGATAACCTCACTCAGAAATGATGTGTCACCTTTAGCAGTAGACGTTTTCACTATCATTTCCAAACTTTTCCTGACGTGTTTGTATTTATAGAAGTTTTCCTTCTGACTGCAGCTTGTGGAGGGGGTGTATTTAAATAAAGGAATCTTACTTTCAAAGATTTGCCTTGTCCAACACATTGCCTTATATTTTCTACTATAAATAAAAGGTGTGAATCTTAGATCATTTACACAGATGTACTTGTAACTGGATCCATCGGGATTTTTTGACCCCACCCTTTTTTTCCCCTGGCAGTAAGAGAGGAAGCCCGCTCCCTTTGAGAAGCAACCCCACACTCAGATTATATCACGATGTTTCACTGGTTTTCACCAAAGCTTTTTCAGATATCACAAACAATCCAAGGAGGAATCATCGCACCAGTGTTCTGATTTTTAGTCTGTACAGGTGAAACAGTGGAGAGGGGGAAAAAAAACAACTCTCCTTTAAGAGGAAAAAACCTCGAGCAGAACCAGAACCTGGGGGTTTGAGAAGAGGGGGAAAAGTAATCAGTCTGTTCTCCAGCTGCATAACTACAGAGATAGCTCAGGATGACCTAACCCCGCTAGAATGAGGCGGAGCCACGGAGGACCGACTTTCACGCTGGAACAAGTTGTTGAATCTTATGTAGCTTCATCACTTTAGGCTCATTTAAAGGGGCTATATGCAATTTTCTGAAATGTAAACTCGCGACAGACCCCATGTGGCCAAAAACGGAACTGCTCTTCCTTTCTGCTCGCTCTCGCAGCACGCGCTCGTGTGCCGGTCGCTCTCAATCTTCGATCTTTTTCGGGCACTTGTCAGGGGTTTAACTTTCTTAGTCTTATGTGGAGTTACTGTTGGTGTCAAAGTTTTCCTTGGTCTCTTCTGTGTATTCGCACAATCCATTTAACTGCTTGCGAGTGCTGACTAGCGGTGGTGGCAGAGCGATCTGAAACATTTAACATGAACGCGCTTGACGTCACATCCGCAGACAGTGCGGGAAAATCAGACCCGACAGGAAAAAGGCTATTGTTACGTTTATTTTGGGGAAAAAGTTGCATATAGCCTCTTTAATTCAAAAGCTATTTTAAAATACATTTCTTCAACTATATTTGTTTTTTTTTTTTTTAAAGGAGCCATAAGATTGTGGTCAAAACTGGTACTGCAATCACTTGCTGTAGAGTGATGTATCCCCTCCCCCGTCCCCCTGACTCGAGGTCGCCAGATAGGCTGCAGGATCAAATTCTTCTGTTTTCAACAGTCTCCATCTTGCAAAGGCATCTCCTATATTTCGGACTTTGTCACGACGTATTTCTGAAGGATAACAATGTCTTTTAGGTGTAGTAACGTTAGATGGGTTTTTTTTATCCAAAACACTGTTGTAGCTGCAGCTGTAGTAACTAGAGCAGAGCTGGCAACCCTGATGCAGAAACACTACAGACTTCGTCGTTGGTAGGCAAGTGGAGGGTGGAGCTTCAGGCCAAAACACAAGATGACATCATCAACATCATTTAGGGGCTGCAACTTCAATTTTTAAATGACAATATCCTGGCTGTACTACTGTTGTCAGGGAAATTAGTATTTGAAATGAACATGATTTCTTCATGTCTAGTGACATATCAGGGCCATTTTAGGATTAATTTAAATACATTTCTTACATACAGCTCCTTTGAATAAAGAAATCACAAACCATTTCTTACTTCCGAATTTATTTCAGTGACAAGAACCAAGTAAAGAAGGCATCTGCACACACAAATAAAAAGCAATCAAAGACGGATTTATACAAACTAATTTTAAATAAACATCGTTACTCGTTGGAAGCAGGACTATTTTATCATCAAACCATCAAGCAGTCAATAAATAAAAAGTAGATCAAACAGAAGGAAAGTACATCTAATATTAGTTATTAGTTACCAGAGTTGTCCTGAAAACACCAAGACAGAGGTTTAAAAATAAATCTTCTTGTTTTAAATGTGGTTTCAAGTTGCAGAACAAACAATGTCAGTAATCTGGTCTCTAGAGTTCAAGACACGAAGGTTTTCACTGCAGGTTCAGGCAGAACTTCACTTCCACTCATGGACATAAATGCTATTACGTTTAGAGGTTTAACACAGCTACAAGAACTTGTAAAAAAAAAAAGCGAGAGAACAATGTAGAATTTGCTGTGGGTATTCTCTAATACACACCTAGGCTAAATTAAACAAACGAAATCAAAAATATACACACCCGCTCACTAATAGCGTTTAAATCTTCCTTATCAGTGGCGCCGATTGAGACGCCTTAAAACGAAGAGATGCACCGCGGCGTCCTTATGCGCCTCGAGACTGCTTCGTCCGATTCAGAAGCCGTACGGATGCCCGTCTGAGATCATTCCAACCACAGCTGGAGTGTGCGGACCGAGAAAGAGAGAACTGCTCCTACAGGGGAACGTCCAAACTCGACATAAATCTGCAGCTGCACCAGTCAAACTCTTGCCAAGGTAGGGCCTTCAAACCGAAGAGGACATTACCATCTGTCAAACGTAACGGTGGCAGCATCATGCTGTGGGTGGATTCAGGAAAAGCACTAAACTTGAACCCGAGAACCACACCCAGTGCAACTGCAACAAAGATAAGATTTTTGGAGTGCACATTTTGGACCTCGGTAGGTCGGGAAAAGACTCCGAGTCGTGCCTCAAGACTGGGAGGGCAGGACTAAGCCGAAGTGAAGAACCAACAGACCGTCCTGCAAATGAGATGCAACAACAAAGCGTCACTTAAAAGGTTCATAATGACACTTTTAAACACCATGTTGCAGCTGTTTGTGTTACCTGTAGCGCTTCTTTACCCGCAAACTTCTTGATGTCGTTCAGCGACTGATGGTGATCTAGGAGGTGATCACCACAAACCAGATCAACCTGCAGGAGACACACAAACATTTTAGCTCCTTTGTTCCCCCCTTTTCACTGTTCTGTGATCAGGTGTGACCTCCAGGTTCGTTTAGCCTGGTCACGGACGTACAGCACAGAGGCGAGGAAATCGAAATAAGCCGCTAATCCCCATTCATGTGTCACTAAATCCACTAAGAGTTCTTCATCTTTAGATCACACGCAGACAGAAAACACCTCAGATTATGAGCCTAATATCTGTAAAAAAAAACAACAACAACCACCTCATGCCGATACAGACACATGGAATCCCCTCTGTAAGGATGTGATCACAGGAGGATCGAGGCAAATGTATTAGTATGGCACACTTTCAGCAGCAAGGCAATCCAAGGTGCTTTGGGTGATTATGGGTCAAACAAAAGCAACAATGAAACAGTAAAAACAGAAAAAAACCATCACAAACGAAAAAATACTCAAGTTATTACATTCCAGTTGCTATTAATTAATTAATCAAAGGCAGCTATAAACAGATGGTTTTTTAGCCGGGATTTAAAAGAGCTCAGTGTTTCAGCAGCTTTCCAGTTTTCTGGAAGTTTGTTCCAGATTAGAGGAGCCTAGAAGCTGAAAGCTGCTTCTCCATGTTTGGTTCTGATTCTAGGGATGTTGAATAAACTGGAATTAGAGGACCTGAGTGGTCTGGTGGGGTTGCTATAGTAACAGTAGATCTTCAACATACTTTGGTGCTAAGCCATTCAATGATTTATAAACTAGTAAAAGTATTTTGAAGTCTATTTTCTGAGCTACAGGGAGCCAGTGTAAAGGACTACTTTCCTGGTTCTAGTGAGGAAACCAGCAGCAGCGTTCTGGATCAGCTGCAGCTTTCAAGACTTTTTAGGCAGACCTGTTAAGACGCTGTTGCAGTAATCAATCCGACTAAAGTCTAGTTTATACTTCTCCGTCTGCAGAGCTGCGAAGACACGCAGCATCATCATCCGTCGACGCAAGGACGCATGGAGCAGAGCCCAATTTTTTAGCTATCCGTTAAAGGCAACAGAGTGTGCACGTCTGTGATTGGTCAGCCCAAGATCATTTCACCACAATAGTGCTCTATAGTCGATGTAATTAGTAGTCAATCCAACTTTTGGGCACTAGATGCTTTGTATTAGAAGACCAGTTTATCTAATTTGGTCTTTTGTTGTAAATAAAATGTCGACGACCAGAGACGTCACTGCAATGGTAGGCAGACCCGCCAGAAAAGGTCTACACCCACTGCTGAGGAAATGCTTTTCAACAACGGAGAAGTATAAAAGAAAAACGTCTCCGTCAATACGTGTGAGTGCAAACTTGCTGATGGAGAAGTATAAACTAGGCTTTAAGATAAACGCATGGACTAGTTTTTCTAGGTCCTGTTGCGACATCAGTCCTTTAATCCTAGAAATGTTGTTCAGGTGATAGAAGGCTGACCTTGTTATTGCCTTTATGTGACCCTGGAGGTTCAGGTCTGAGTCCATAACTACACCTAATTCTTGGGCCTGATCAGTAGTTTCTAGATGTATTAAGTGAAGCTGCGTGCTGACTGTTGATCGTTTCTCTTTAGGTCCAAAAGTAATTACTTCTGTTTTGTTTCTGTTCAGCTGGAGAAGGTTATGGCACATCTATCCATTGATTTGCCCGATGCATTTACTTAGGGTTTGGATGGGTTCAAAGTCACCTGGTGACATCGTAATGTAAAGCTGAGTATCATCTGCATAGTTATGGTAGCTAATCTCATTGGTTGCTTGAAGATATTAAATAAAAGGGGCCCCAGGATGGCGCCTTGGGGCACCCCACATGTGATTTCTGTCTGTTCTGATGAAAAGTTGCCTGTACACACAAAGGTTTCAAGACATTTCCCTTCACTCAGCATGGGGACAAATACCCTCAGTTTAGGGTTTTTAATGATTTGGACTGGTCTTTTTTTAGGATAGAGTGATTACACAACAAAGAGCTACAATTATTATTTCTTTATTTTTTTTTTTTTACAATAATTCCTAAAAACAATAAGTGTAAATAAGCTTCGATACATTCCAATACAGGTTTTAATGAGTATTAAAGATCACTGTCCCATTGAATGTTCAGATTTTACCCATCGACACCTTCAAGCTAGGAGGACAGATGGAAAAAGGCGAGAAACAGATTGAGCTACTTCGGTACAATGACCCGCATGTTTCGAGGTGTCATGGTGTACCAACTCTCAAGCATGACGGTGGGAGCATCATGCTGTGGGCCCATTTCCTTGCTAGTGGTCCTGGTGTGTTGATCAATTTTGGAAGCAATAAGGAACAAGAACAATAGCTATCTCCAATTTTAATAAACCATTTAATTGGTTCATTTCTAGCTCAGAAAAAGCTGGCACAGCTTTAAGTCCACGATTTTTCAGTAGAGTTGAGGTTTCAGCTTTAGGAAGGTTATCGGTTTTGAAACTGTGCAGGACATCATGTTTAAGAAACAGTTCAGCCTAATTGTTCCCCTTGTGGATAAAGGTAAAGATCATCCCTAAACACCACTGAAATATCTGGGTGAGATAAACGCTACATTATCATTTTTAAAATTGCTTGATTTTTTGTTGTTGTCTCTAATGAAATTATGTGTTTCCAAATGATCAGCCTCTAAACTGCAAACTGACCTGGCATGTGGGGCTCAGCTCCATCTTCCTCCGGATGAACAGCTCCACATGGCGGATGGTTGCCTCGCCTGACACGCAGATGTACGGCCTTTCTAGAGGCTGAAACAAAGGCGGTTTCTTCATTATTTTTGTGTGTGTGTGTTTCTAATCTCAATTAGTCTTCCTCTACATTGGCATCAACTCCCAGCAGCCCTCCAGTGGTTTTAGCTGAGCTATTAAAGCGCCCTACAACTACTGTAATCATCACATAGACAACTGGGAGGAGCCGAAGGCTTGTGGGACTTAAATAACAAAGATCCTCCAACAAAGACCTTAAAAAAATGAATCTTAATAACGTCTTGACATAAAGGATGTCTAAATTTTAGCCTAGTTTGTCAAACAGTAAATACTCAAAAGGACAGAGAAGGCTAGAACCAAAATCCAACACCTTACAGCTGAATAGATGTTAAAGAGAGAGAGTTCAGGAAAAGTCATGAAGAATGAGACAGAGAGAGGTTTCATTTAAGACGGTACAGAGAGTGGAGACTCTAGCATTACATTTGCTTTTATAATCCACGAATGATATATGTTTTTTTTTTATGTTATAAACATTTATTAAGATTATAAAGATCTTAAACGTTTACCTTAAATTCAGAGACTCCCTTTTCAGCCCTGAAAGCAAAGCAAACCGTCAAGAGAAATGTGACTTTTTGATGCTGCTTATTAACAAAAGAACAGCCTGCTGGAATAGACTTGGAACTGTAGCATACATTCATTCACTGATGATAATTTACTGAATGAGGAAAAATGAGGGTCTCACTGGAGCAGCAGAGCAACAAAACTGACAAATAACCTGATTTACTAGAGCTACTGATTAATGTACTTCTTGGCTCTGGATTCAGGAACTGGTTCACCTGAGAACCGGACAGAAACACAAGATGTACAAACATACATCTAAACATGCCTGTAAGTGTCACGTAAACACTTATCAATCCTGTAACATCAATGATAATGTCAAATGTACCCCACTGTAAAATAATAATAATAATAATAATAACAATCATAATAATAATCAAATGCATTTAAAATGTATTTTGATTTTTTTCAACTGCAAATTTACAAACAAAACCACATGGAGTATAGCTGTTCAAAAGTAGATTTTAAATACACAAAAAATCTAATATTTAAGCATTTATGAGGTATTCTGATGACTGGTCTGACTGTAAGTGTAATTATAACTTAGTCAGTATTATTTATGTTTACATTAAGCTCCATTTATCTCTACTAGAGTAACACAGCAGAATGTCAAGACAGAGAAACAGACAGATATGCACATTTTATTGGCTGTTGTGACTTTAAAATATTTTAAATCCCAGATTTTGATTTATATATAATCATTTTGATAAACAATATATTACATTATGTTTAAACTCTAACTAAACATTACGCTGGTCATTGTGTGATAAAAAAAAAAGCATTAGCTGAGAAAATATTCACATGGTAAAGACTGTATTTTTATATAAAGAGAGCATTATAATTCCTATGCCTTTGTTTTCTACTGCGCCCTTGAAAAATTTGAGTAATGAAACTGGATTCAGCCCACATCCCTACAACAGCTTTAGTAGTTCAGCAACCTGGCAGATAATGTTTAATGTAGTCACATAGACAGGAAACTTACCCAACAAACTCCAGGAGCAGATAAATATTCAGCTCTGGGGGGATGGTGAAAACAGCTCGAGGAAAGTTATCTTTCCTTTGCCTCTTCAGCACAACGGGACCGTGAGGTGAAATCGGCACTGCAAAGATCAAAGCACACAGTGCATAAGTTATACGCTTAACCTTTTTTTTTTTTTTTTTTTACAATTTCATGACAGATTCAGAGAGGCTGCACGTCCTTACCTGGCTTTGGCACAGCGAGCCCTCTCTCTTTGTAGAAATTACACATTTGTTCTCGTTCAACTGTTTAAAAAAAAAAAAAAAAAACACACAAAAAAAACGAAACGTTTCACATAAAGCTTAAAACAACCTCACATTTTGTTTTAGTGTGTACTCCAACATTCTTACGCTCTTCCAGGAAAGGAACCATTTTATAAACAATGTCCTGAAGCTGTCTGTCTGGCCTGCAAACATAAAGTAATTACAAACATCTTCTCCTCCTGCAACATTTAAGCTCAATCTACCAATCGGATCGCCTGACAGTCAGCTATAAACCAAACAGATAGACAGGAGGAAATAACTCACCTGATGTTGTAAAGAGGCTGTGTCTCGTGCACCACGATGCTACATGTTGGGCAATTGTTGCTGTAGAAGAAATGCTTCACGATGCAGCTTTTGCAAACTTGGGGGAGAGAGAGAGAAAAAAAGTGTTATTAGATGTTTCTTAGTTGGTGCTCCTTTTGGTGCAACTTTATGTGTGCTAAATCAATAAAAGTGTTCATGTGGATCCAGATAAACACAAACACAAAAAAAGCTTGAAGTTTCACACATTAAATAAAAGTTTCACAAAGCAAAAATTGGGCTTGAATGATTCTATTATTAGTGTAAAACAATCCAGTGCATGTTTGTAGCTTTTAAAATGGAGCAGATTAAAGATGCTCAATGTAGTGAAAAATTTGCAAATTCCCGATTCAGACATCAACTTCAGTTTTGTCATAAATAAAGAGACTAAAATGTGGGTCATCTTTAGCTGTAATGTGTAACTCACAGGTGTGCAGGCACTCTGTGATGGTGGTGGCATCAATGAAGAAGCCGCAGCAAAGTCCACAGCGGATGTACGGATAGAACTGAGTGAGGGGGAGCTTGGGCTGTTGATAAATAAATATATACATTGTATAAATGATACTTTTTTTTTTTTTTTTTTATGACATCGGGCTAATTGAAAACAGTGATGATTCCCGCACCTCGTCGTCAGCCGCATCGCTGCCTGGGAAGTCATGACTTCTCGGAACAACCGACATATTCAGCGGCTGCTAGTCGCTCCCCTGGACTCTTTTACGTCCAGCAACAAGTCAAGAACTTGTTTGTCTGTTTCAAATGTGTTCTGCACACTTGTTTATTTCAGTTCTTAAACTTTTTTTTTTTTTATGTAAACAAAACACAGCTCCAGCCGGCTAGCGTTAGCCTCCGCACCGTGGACAACAGAATAAAACAATATCACGCGCCTAATAAAAGCCCAATTAGATGCTAACATTACCTACTTTGGCGTAGGCGAAAGCGTATTTTGATTTATATTTCCAGCTCCCGAAAAATATTTTAACACATCACAAAACAATATCGACGATATTTAAATGTTTGTTTCTGCTGTAATATATTTCGTCTAACTGAATTTCCCTCGCGCTTGCTTTGCCACATGGATAACGTCACAGGCTTCCGGTCTGGGTTTTCCAAAATAAAAGACTCAAAACATTAAGAAACACGCAGAACTAATAATAACAGTGGCCCTAGAACATCGATTCTGAAAGTTCATAAAAGTTTAGCACCCAAGTTGTTTTTGCACAAGAGTAGCACTACTTTAAGATATTTATTCTCGGGTAAAAGCATGAAATAGCCATCCAAGAAATTACTTAGTAAGGTTTTAACTTAAGTACTGAGTAATTGATCATATCAAACTATTTATTATTTAAAAATGATGTAATCAAACATACAAAAAAAGAATGCTATGTTGGAGTTCTGGTATTTTAAAGACTAAAAGAAAAAATATATATATTCAAACAAACCCCCCCCCCCCCCACACACACACACACACACACACAAATCAATATTAAACAATTGAAACTAATTAATAAAAATTTACAGTCTTTGATGTATTTTTGTTAGAACAGGGTAAAGCCCTTCCAGTGACAGTGTCTACTGTTTACTCTATATTCTTAAACAACAAAAAGAGAAACAGTAGGTGTGTGTCTGGTGCTTATTGGTTAAACATGGTTGCTTTTCATTCAGTGAAATTTCTCATAATGGTTAGCGTATCCAGAAGTTTTCCTCAAGTTTTCCTCAAGTCTTTTTGTTAATGTCAGAAATGATAACAAATGAACAGAGTGGTTTCCTTAAGTCAGAACCAAACCCTACCAGAAATCAAATTACACGTGTGCATTTAAAATTATTAATTGCTGCAGTAAAAAAAAGAAGAAGAACAGCCTCAGAAAATTGTAACTTCGGTTCAACATCAAATCTGCCTGAAATTATTTGGTGAGCATGTTGCTACAGAGTAGTACAGGCAGGTAGTAACCAGTTACATTTACTTGAGTAACTTTCTGAAAAAAAATTACTTTTGGAGTACTTTTACTAGACCGTACTTTTTACGTTTACTTGAGTAATGTTTTTATGAAGTATCGCTACTCTTACTTGAGAAAAGTTTCTGGCTACTCCACCCACAGCGAGTAACTTTACTGAATGAAACTGAATGCTTGATTTAACCAAAAATGTGTCAGACTCACACATACAGTTTATGTTGAGGTAGGACCTCTTGTTTGTACACAAGCTTCATAATTTTATCTGCTGAGGCTGTTGTGCCATTTGGAGGTCAAGGGGGGGAGGACCTCAGCCTGGTCTAATATATATACATTACCTACTGTAAGTATTGGTTTTATTAGTTTTACTTTGAAATAAACTGATTTGGAAAAATGTTTCTTCTAGTCAAATTTGTTATTTTACAATTATGTCATGTATTTCTATTTAATTTAGTCTTTAAGATTTGCACGTAACTTTACATTTTTGTCCAATTACATAATATCCTATGATCTCAGAACAAATACTCAAGTACTCAATACTTGAGTAGTCTTTTTTTACTCTTACCAGAGTAATTTGTTTGATTACTACTTTGTACTTTTACTTGAGTAAAAATATGTTGAAGTAGTGCTACTTTTACTTGAATACAATCTTTGGCAACTCTGCCCACCTCTGGTACTACATACAGTTGAAAACAGAATTTTACATACACAAAATAAAACAACAATCAAATTGTGACACTTGTTTTTTAATGTATGAGTCAGATTTCATTGAAATTTGCAGTTTTTCCTCAATCAATGGACGTTTTCCATCTCTGCAGGCTCCTTACTTTTTAGATTAAAATATTTTTTGCAGTTACTTCATGTGTACTAATATGCAATAAACATATTTTTGATTCATCTGCTGCTCAATTCTGTTCCACCGTTCATATTTCAATTTAAAAAACAACAACTAATGGGCATTTAAAGAAACCTGTTTTTTTTATCACAACACTGACTTTAAAAAAGTCATTATTCAAAGTAAAACAATTTAATCTTCTTCCTGAGATGTTTTTAAATGGCAGATTTTTTAGTTAGTTGAATACATTAAAAGGAAAAACTGGAGGTAGATGATGGCATGATGGTATTCTCTGATTTAATATAATATGAATGTCTTACCACCGTTCTCACCATCTGAAAATGTACATCAAAAAAAATATTTTTTCAGAAAAAAATAGTATTTACAGAAACGGCCGATATTCACATCCTAGAAACCATGATGCTGTATTATAAAATTTCTGTTTTGATTTATGCAGAAATTGCCAATTCGTGTTTATGTGTGCATCTCATCAATGCCTACAGATCAGTCAGGGACGGTACGGTGTAATGTATGACATTTTAATTTATCACAATAAAATTATCCACATAAAAAGAAATAAACACAAGTACTGTTTCAAAATGACATTATGAAAAAAAAAAGTATGTTTGTTTTGTTTTACAAAAGTCAGTTTTTATTTACACAGTACTATACAACATTGTATACACTTATGATGATGTTTAAGGTGTACATTACACCAACAAGACACCAGCTTAAAGAAACCTTTTATCTGTCATCGGCCCAGAAGAACCCTTTAGACCAGCAAAAGCAATCATTTTGTTGAGGATAATAAATCAGATTCTGATACATTTTTACCACATATCCAAAATTTGACAAATAAATTAAAATGGTTATCGTCACTGACACACTTTATTTAAACCCACCTACAATACTAACAATTTAGTAACCACTCAAAAAACTCAAATGGGAAAAAATATATATAGCTTCTGTGAGGAGTTTACATCAAACCCATCGTGGGCATGAATGTGAGATTAACTTTGAGCTTCTTTTTCCACTGTGGTAAGACTATACAATGTACAACTGCAATGATTTTAACCAATAAACATTGGGTGGCCAAGTGGGAATTTTAAGGAGGGTTTTCACTGATTCAGACATGGTCTATAGACACACATCTTCAGTAACAGTGCACCTCAGCCACATAGGTCTTTCAGCTATCAACAAGGTCCTGAACATATTTAGGCTGAATATTTGACAAATGTTCTTGTCATAAATGGTGGAGTTAATAATTCAAACGGATCTGCTTCGTGGCATGGAGATGGCTTATAAAGGCTAAAATCTTTATTAAGCTTATGGTCGTTCATTCAGCTGCAGCTGTCATCAGAAAAGACAAAGACAACTATTTGGCCACAATGACAAAAAAATGCTTGGAGGAGCCAAGAATAGCCAGTAGCATGGTGGTGGCAGCATCATGCTGTGGGGTTTTTTCACTGTTAGCTGCTGTTTTGCATTGCAAAGTGGATGGAAATAAAGAAATTCCTTAACTTCACCTCACATGTAAGGCTACATATTTGAAACTTTGACACAGGTCTTCTTTCAAGGCAATGATCCCGAAAACCTTGTGGTGCAGTTGCTACTCAATAAAGGGACATTTAACCAAATTTGACAGTGTTGTATATTTGGGTGTTGTATTTACCATTTTTGAACCTTTGTGTATTTGAGAACAATGTTCTTTATGTTTGGGACGTTGGAAAATCCACCTGTGTCCAGGTTTCAACCATCTAACTGCTAATTTAAGGCAACCTTGAAAAAGTTGGAGTTAGTCCTCCTCCACTGTTTCATTTGGTGCAATGAACCAGATCTACCGGCAGCAAAGCAGCCTGACCGCCTGATGATACCGCCACTATGTGTGACAGCTGGAACAGTGTCCTTAGGTTTTAAAGGGCTTTATGTTGATTCCTCCAAACATTCTTCCTGTCATTGCAGCATCTTAGCTCAGACTTTCTTTCCTTTTTGTCGTGTTTGACACCCATGGCAAAACAAAACTGGCTTCAGAGTGGATAAAACACTGGTGCTCCAGCAGTTTCCAGTTTTTGGTATGGCTTGAACCTTGCTGGTTCCTGGACGGTTCCTAATCATCCTTGCCAGTTTCCTAACATATGAGGACGTCTGTTTGGGTTTGCTTCTACACCATGGCAAAGTGGTGATGTGAATAACTTGTAGAGTTGTTGATGGTGTTGGAAGCTGCGGTTGTTCATACTTTTGTTTAAATGACTTGCACAACTTGTGAAATTCAATTATTCTGCCTCTTAAATGTTCACTGAGTTCCTTTGGGCTTCCCCATTGTTCAGAGCGATCAATCCAATGAGTACTGAGCAATAAATAATTTTTATGCCTCCAATGGGAAGCTATCAGTCCGTCATGATCATTAACCAACAGCTAAGTGGCTTGGGCCTGGTCAGGGTAAAAGACATCCAAGAATCATCAGGACTTCTATTTAAAGCAATGAATATGTACATGTGTGTATTAGGAAAATTGCAAAAATTTTACTAAATCTTCTGAAAATTTCCAAAAAAGTTTAACCTACACACCAAATTCCAGTTTCTAAAAAGCATTGCCGTTGTGTAATCCTTCTACCTTGACCAAAGACTGGTTCAAATAATGGATTTAAACTCTAAAATGTGTATATTTATCTCCGTAATGAGTGTAACAAGCATGTTCAGTCATTAGTCCTTTTCAAATAACTCATCAGGGTTGCTATTTGAATATAATGTCATTCAGCCTCACTCAGGATGGGCCTGAGCGACTGTGAAACAATCTATGAAGAGAGAAGGCACATCATTTTCTTCTTATTTAAGAGAACCTGTCCAACCCATTTCAGTTTTGAGAGAACAATCAGCAAAACAGAGTTCTGATTCTTCCTTTGTTGATGTTGTGTAATAGGATAAATCTCCTTCTTCCCAAAGCACAGTCTCCATTTGATTACGTTCTTGCTAAAAAACAAAACACATTATTTTTACAATATGTGTGAAATTTCGGGGGAAATCTGTCATTCAAACAGTTTGTCTGAGCGGAACCGGATGCAAAAAAGATCTAATTCACAGGACGACACAGAACATCAGCCCCAGCATCCTGGGAACATTCACATACTGTGTCGTCTTGATAGCACAACATTTCTAACTGCCCCAAACCGGTTTAAAGTCAGAGGGCTTCCTCAGAGCACAGAGGATGTCACATGGACATAGAAGATGCTCTTTGATGGTCCCGATTTTACAGCAGTGTCGCCGCCATGTTGTGAGTGGCATTTTTGTTCTGTTTAAACACGTGAAATAATGAGTGCGTTCCATTTATAGTCGAAAATTAGAAATTATGACTTCTGAGTCAGAAAAATCAACTGGAACTGTCTGACTTCAGGGTCTGTTGTGATACTGTGAGGCATTAACAGCTCGAGGTTCCTTTGTTTTACCTTTGATGCTCTAAGAAAAAAACAAAACAAAATATACACACACTCTTGTTGAAATAATTAGGTCTTTACATGATTTTGCATCTTTATAGCTTCAACAGCATTCAGATCTTTATCTACTTACAATAGCTTGGGGGGAAAAAAAACCCAAAATAAACCCTTACGTATGTGATGTTCAGTAATTAGATAGTAATTTACTTACTCACCCTTTAACCCAACATACATTTTAACATTTCTTTTTTGTGAAAACCTGTTTTTCAGGCATACATTGGTTTCCAAGGCAAATATGCCATTTACAATATGTCAGGCACATTGATGTTATGTTTCATTTGGACAATGAAATCAGTCCAGAGTATACTATGGGAAGCCCAAGTGACTCTCTTTTGTGTCCGTGACAAATTGTCAATGTGTTGTTGGAAAGAAGCATGTTTTTTTAACGTCGTCTTATTAAATTTACATGAAATTTTCAAACGTTAATGACATAAAACAACCAGTAAACACTTGCAAAGAGCAAATATTTTATACAGCGGGCCCCTGGTATTCGTGGGGGTAAGGGACTTCAACCATCTGTGAATAACTAAAATGCTGAATACTCGAGACCCCCTCTAAAAACACGTATAATTGCCTATTTTAACCGCTCAAACACTAAATACACCTTATAATATGCATTGATACGCACAGTGGTAACCGTCTTAGCACTACCAAAGAAGCTAATATTTGCAGTCTTCCTGATTTCTGCTCTTAGGGAAACAGCCAATCAGAGCCACCAAAAAGGAATGGTGCTTCTGGGTTGGCTGCTTTGCAAACACCAGCCAATAACATGTCAGGTAGCACTTTTAAAATGTAATTTAGCTTCCTAAACAGCAAATATGCAAAAGATTTTGTGAATAATTTGGACTCAAAGTTTCGACAGAAAAATCTGTGAATAGGCGGTGGTGAACTGTATGTCAAAATCTTCTTTTGCCACCCCTGGCCTTCAATACATACTCTATACATAGGGGAAGTCACTTTTCTTCTGTGCTGGCACGAAACAGGTGGAAATATCTTGCTGAAAACTTTTCTGGTAACTATTAGTATGTTTATATGGCTTTAAGGCACTTTGCATGTACTGAGAATGTTAGCATTCAAGTTGAGTTCAAAATCACAGAAACTTCCCAAGCTAGCTTACAGGAATTGAAAACCAACATGGCTGCCTTGCACATAAAACAGTGTCTTTTCTACCACCTCTGTCAGTTTTTGTTTCATAAAACCTATGTAGAGAAACTGCAACATTTTGTTTGCACGAACTCCGGGATATTGAGGTGTTATCAATTGGCCTGGTCAGTCAGAAAAAAAGTGGTTCTCAATTCACAAACTGAAGTCAGATATTTCAGGTGTACCATCCTTCCCAGTTCTGCTTCCTGACTTTCAAGGTAACCTGAGCTCTAGACGTTCAACATTAGATGTTTTTACTTTAATTTTTACGTTCATTTCTTTACAAATTCCACGTTGAGCTTTTGGTGAAAGGTTGTTACCATTACCTCGTACGTCTCCATTTTCCCTTCATACATTTTTCCAAGAAAGTTCTTCTGATCACAATGACGTCTGTAAGAGCAACTCTGCCTCGAAGGAATGTTTGCTTCTGGAAAAAATTATAAAACTGTTCCGCTGAATGGAGAGTGCTCAGCATTGCTGGGTAGGGCAGTCTTTGTCAGACCTCCGAGAGACTCTGTGGCTGCTCAGGTGTTTGTTGGGCCTCTGACTGGATTCGACAAACTGATTTGTTGCACATTGGACACACACTCCGGATTTCTAACCATTTCAGCAGACATCTGGGGAAGAAAGCAGAAGGATGAGACATAGTTCTTGTAAAACTACACAAAAAACAGGTTGAAAGCATTGCTATCACAAGCTCTTGCTGCAGGACGAACACAGATCTCAGTTACCATAGCTGTGCTCAAGTTCAGACAAGCAAAGAATATATATTCAAAGAAACATGATGTAATTTGCAGCAGGAGATTTAGGAATAGTGATGGCGAGATGAAGCCTTGTGATGCAATGAAGCTTTCCATCCAATGGGTCGACTCATGAGCCGAGGCTTTATGGTGCTTCATTTGCTCTCCTGCACTATCAAGTGGACAATACAAAGTAAACAGGCACAGTGACTCTAATGATGTGGCATGTGAAACTTTAAGCTGAATAAATAAATCAATGATGTTTGTGATGGCAATATAGATATTTTTAAAATGGTCTGAATATGCTCTTAATCTCTCCTTATGCTACAATGTCTGGGACAAAAGAAAAAGTGGAAACTAACAAGAGAGTGTTTTGGTGTGAATGGGCTTGTTTTAATGCGTGAACATGCTTATTTAACGAGGGATAAAATGTATCTATTTGTACGTAAAAATAAAAGCTTTTCTGCTGAGCACTACATACGTAATCAACACAAGCCTCGATACGCGCATCATAAAAATCCTCTAAACAGGTGTCGAAGCTTCGACACAAATGACACATCACTATCTACAGGACCTTTTGATGTCTGTTTAGTGTGCAACAGACTTTCCTGCAATTTTCATCCAAAACTCTTTTTAAAAAAATAGCAAGCTAAGGGCGGTTAGGATGAAAACTTTTAAAGAAATAGAAGGATAAGTCAAAGGTTTTCAGCAGCAGATTATGTTGGATTGTGGTCGTATGATTTATTGTGGATTAACTATTTTATTGAAGTACATTAATTTGACATTTGTAGATGTAAAAAAACAGTTTTGTGGGGGATGGCTCTGTTCTGTCAATAATGTAAGGCTTTAAACGATAAGTTGGACATTATTTTGCATTTTTGAGTGGTTTGACAAAACCATTTACTGTGTCTACAGTTATTATTGTATCCTTAATTGGTAAACATTATTGGAATCTCAAGAATCATAGCTTTCCAGTGATGTATCATATGTATATGCACATAGAAAGGCATTAGCATTGTGGGACATAAATAATGGGTTAAAAAATACTATATTTAAACTCTTTCACTTTGTAAGCATGCAAAACACTGCTTTGCAAGCTTACAAGCATAGTGTGAATAGTACGTTATCATAAAACCATGATAATCAACACGCATCTGAATGGAACTCACTTCTTGTGAAAGGCGTGGGAACACAGGCAAACTCCAAGCTCATCCCTGCTCCGAAACTCTTCCAAACATACTGCACATGTTTGCTGAAAATAGAAAATATCAGATAGTGGAACCATCCATCCATCCATCCATTTTCTTCCGCTTATCCGGGGTCGGGTCGCGGGGCCAGCAGCCTAAGCAAAGAGACCCAGAGTTCCCTCTCCCCAGCCACTTGTTCCAGCTCCTCGGGAGGAACCTCAAGGCGCTCCCAGGCCAGCCGAGAAACATAGTCCCTCCAGCGTGTCCTGGGCCTTCCCCTGGGCCTCCTCCCGGTGAGACGTGCCTGAAACACCTCACCAGGGAGGCGTCCAGGAGGCATCCTGACCAGATGCCCGAGCCACCTCAACTGACTCCTCTCGATGTGGAGAAGCAGCGGCTCTACTCTGAGCCCCCTCCGGATGACTGAGCTTCTCACCCTATCTCTAAGGGAGAGCCCAGACACTCTGCGGAGGAAACTCATTTCAGCCGCTTGTATCCGTGATCTCGTTCTTTCGGTCACCACCCAGAGTTCGTGACCATAGATGAGGGTAGGAACGTAGATCGACCGGTAAATCGAGAGCTTCGCCTTTTGGCTCAGCTCTCTCTTCACCACGACAGACCGGTAGAGCGCCCGCATAACTGCAGATGCCCCACCAATCCGTCTATCGATCTCCCGCTCCATTTTTCCCTCATTCGTGAACAAGACCCCCAGATACTTAAACTCCTCCACTTGGGGAAGGACCCCATCCCCGACCCCGGAGGAGGCACCTCACCCTTTTCCGGCTCAAGACCATGGCCTCGGATTTGGAGGTGCTGATTCTCATCCCAGCCGCTTCACACTCGGCTGCGAACAGCTCCAGCGAAAGCTGTAGATCACGCTCCGATGAAGCCAACAGGACCACATCATCTGCAAAAAGCAGAGACCCGATCCTGAGGCCACCAAAACGAATCCCCTCAACGCCTTGGCTGCGCCTAGAGATCCTGTCCATAAAAGTTAGGAACAGGATCGGTGACAAAGGGCAACCTTGGCGGAGTCCAACTCTCACTGGAAACAAGCCCGACTTACTGCCGGCAATGCGAACCAAACTCTGGCACCGGTCGTACAGGGACCTAACAGCCCGTATCAAGGGCCCGGTACCCCATACTCCCGGAGCACCCCCCACAGGGCCCCCCGAGGGACACGGTCGAACGCCTTCTCCAAGTCCACAAAACACATGTAGACCGGTTGGGCGAACTCCCACGCACCCTCCAGGACCCTGCTGAGGGTGTAGAGCTGGTCCAGTGTTCCACGGCCAGGACGAAAACCGCATTGTTCCTCCTGGATCCGAGGTTCGACTATCCGTTGGACCCTCCTCTCCAGAACCCCTGAATAGACCTTACCAGGGAGGCTCAGAAGTGTGATCCCCCTGTAGTTGGAACACACCCTGTGGTCCCCCTTTTTAAACAGGGGGACCACCACCCCGGTCTGCCAATCCAAGGGAACTGCCCCCGATGTCCACGCAATATTGCAGAGCCGCGTTAACCAACACAGCCCCACAACATCCAGGGCCCTGAGGAACTCCGGTCGAATCTCATCCACCCCCGGAGCCTTGCCACCGAGGAGCTTTTTAACGACCTCGGTGACCTCAGCACCAGAGATTGGAGAGCCCGACCCCAAGTCCCCAAACCCTGCTTCCAGATTGGAAGGCGTGCTGGTGGGATTGAGGAGGTCTTCGAAGTATTCCATCCACCGACCCAAAACGTCCCGCGTCGAGGTCAGCAGCACACCATCCCCACTGTAAACAGTGTTGGTGGCAGACCGCTTTCCCCCCCTGAGACGCCGGATGGTGGACCAGAATCGCTTCGAAGCCGTACGGAAGTCGTTTTCCATGGTCTCTCCAAACTCCTCCCACGCCCGAGTTTTTGCCTCAGCAACCATCCGAGCCGCATCCCGCTTGGCCTGTCGGTACCTATCAGCTGCTTCAGGGGTCCCACAAGCCAAAAAGACCCGGTAGGACTCCTTCTTCAGCCTGACAGCATCCCTTACCGCCGGTGTCCACCAGCGGGTTCGGGGGTTGCCGCCGCGACAGGCACCGACCACCTTGCGGCCACAGCTTCGGTCAGCCGCCTCGGCAATGGAGGCGCGGAACATGGTCCACTCGGACTCGATGTCCCCCGCCTCCCCCGGGACGTGTTCAAAGTTCTGCCGGAGGTGTGAGTTAAAGCTCCTTCTGACAGGAGACTCTGCCAGACGTTCCCAGCAGACCCTCACAACACGTTTGGGCCTTCCAGGTCTGTCCGGCGTCCTCCCCCACCATCGGAGCCGACTCACCACCAGGTAGTGGTCAGTGGACAGCTCTGCCCCTCTCTTCACCCGAGTGTCCAAAACATGCAGCCGCAGATCAGATGAGACGACAACCAAGTCGATCATTGAGCTGCGGCCTAAGGTGTCCTGGTGCCAAGTGCACATATGGACACCTTTATGCTTGAACATGGTGTTTGTTATGGACAATCCATGACGAGCACAGAAGTCCAATAACAAGACACCACTTGGGTTTAGATCGGGGGGGCCATTCCGCCCAACCACACCCCTCCAGGTCTCACTGTCATTGCCCACGTGAGTGTTGAAGTCCCCCAGCAGAACAAGGGAGTCCCCAGGAGGAGCACTCTCCAGCACCCCCTCCAAAGACTCCAAGAAGGGTGGGTAATCTAATCTGCTGTTTGGCGCGTAAGCACAAACAACAGTCAGGACCCGTCCCCCCACCCGAAGGCGGAGGGAGGCTACCCTCTCGTTCACCGGGGTAAACCCCAACGTACAGGCGCCGAGATGGGGGGCAACAAGTATTCCCACCCCAGCTCGGCACCTCTCAGCGGGGGCAATCCCAGAGTGGAAGAGAGTCCAACTCCTCTCGAGGAGACGGGTTCCAGAGCCAGAGCCGTGCGCTGAGGTGAGTCTGACGATGTCCAGTCGGAACCTCTCAACCTCGCACACCAGCTCCGGCTCCTTCCCCACCAGAGAGGCGACGTTCCACGTCCCGAGAGCCAGCTTCTGCAGCCGAGGATCGGACCGCCAGTTCTGTAAATATGACGTGACCCTGAGGCCTATTTCTCACTGCTACTCTTCAAAACAGGAAAGAAAAGAGAACTTGTCATTGAACTACTGTAGATATGTGTTAATCTTTGTAAGTCACAAAATAGCTTCAAGAAAATATCTACTTGCCTAAATTTGCATATATATATATATATATATATGTGTGTGTGTGTGTACAGCCAGAGGAATAATTGAAAAGTTGAAAATTGAAACGTGTATTCAACTTACACCAAGAAGACTCAGCTTCTTTCCTGCTCCTTTTAAAACCACCTGTTGATAACAAAATACAAGTGCATAAATCCAATTAGTAATGTTGTGTATTCAGGTACCAGGCAGCATGGATACAGTAAAAACAGTTTACCTCATTGTAGCCATAGTTCTCTCTTGCACCTCGTCTTCTCAGTCTGAAAAGAAACATCAAAGTGAAACTTAATGTGTTGTTTCAACGAAGCTTTGAGGAGTCAAACACAGCCAGATGAAGAGGGAGGTCACCAAGAAAATAGTCTATTTATTGGTCCTAATAAAGGAAACAAAAGGTTACCATGACATGAAGGCAAAGTAACAGAGACAGTTGGTTTTAGAGTCAGAAGCAAAACAGGCAGTAGGCTGGATGGAAGAAGAAGTAAAGTAGAAAGGACACAGAATTAAACAGGATTATGGATGGGGTCTAATAATAAATAGGGAGGAAATAAGTAGGAAGCAGGATAGAAGGACAGAAGTTGACAGGAAAAATGATTGAAGAAGATAAGGTGCAGAATGAAAGTAGCCAAGAAGCAAGAACAAAGGAGACAGAAAGCAGGAGAGAAGTAGGCAGCAAGCAGGATGGAGGGAGGATGAATCCTCAACAGAGTCTGGAAACCCAAATATAAGGATAGATTTGATGCCATTGGCCTATTTAGATATTGGTGAACAGTCGTGGCTGGTTCTGAACTTTATTTAATCGGCCCTCTCTATGTAGCTCAAAGACTACCTACCAGTCTGTCACCTTAAAGCATCCCTGCAATGCAAATCAGGTGGGGCTTTTTATCTCTCTTTACTGAGACATGTCTTGTCTTGCTTAATGAATCAGCTGGGGATACTCAGTACTATAAGCAGTCCTGGAATTCGTACAACGTCAAATTCATGTAACAACCTGTGCAGTGAATTCCCTCACACTGAGCAGGACTGTAACTGTGTCAAGAGTGGGCTCTTTGTTAAAAAACACATCAGCTTTTGAAAGTGTAAATATGTTAGCATTAGTTTAGAAGCATTCATTTCTATCCAAATTTTAAACACAACCAGCCAGAATATACAATACCATAGGATACTTATATGCTGTTCCCATATGGATACTCAAGGGCAACGAGGAGTTATTTCTGTACAACATGAAAGATTTGCCCAGTGCAAGAAGTTTATAGTCACATTTTACATTTATGGATAACAAACATTGTTCAAATCTGTCAACCATACCTAAACTAAAGTGCAAAGCCTGACCAGGACTGTTTAAGGAACATTGCCACTGGTGAGGATTACAAGTTAGTTATAGTTGGCACAAAAGACACCAAAACTCGGACTGTTCTGTAATTCTGTACCTGAACAAGTAGCAGCAGAAGATGAGGCTAAGCATGAGGATGAAGAGGCCGATGCTCAGGATGATGATGTAGATATTAAGCGGCAGGCTAAAGAGATTTTCAGTTGTCATCTTACAGTAAGGCGTGGAGTCCTGTAGTCCAAGTTCACACAGACACCCTAGGAATGGGACACATGGGTAAAGATCGTATAACCCTAAAGAGATCACAATATGTGAACATTTGACTTACATTTTGTTAGACAGTGTGATGATTAGCTTTATGTTTTAGATGAAATAAGAGCTTTTCAGGTCTTTGGCAGGAGCCAAATGGTAAAGGAGCAATTACTTTTTATTACCCAACAAGAAGTAGTACAAATCCCAGTACTAATACTTCATTAACTTACTTAAGTAAAAAGTTTGGGTATTTATACTTTACTGGAGTAATTATCTATTGACCTACTTTTTACATCAACTCCTTTCAATTTCACGTAATTATCTGTATTTTCTACTCCTCACATTTTTTAAATAGCCTCGTTACTCCTGTCATTAAGTCTTGTCATTTTATTAAAAAGAAACACAAAAAACGTTCTGAAGAAATGCGCCAACTGGATAGAATTTGACTGCAGTTTGATAATAATTTTAAACATCTACCATTCTGACACCTTACTTGTATGCGATCAATCGCATACTGTGCACACATGGGTCGCGTTCACTGAATATTTTTCCATATTCGTCTGGTTTTTTGGAACGTTGACGGAAAAATCTGAAGGCCACTAGTCATTTTGACAGATTACAATTCATACCCCTGACCATTTGGTGCACTCGCGTACATTTTTTAACTTAGAGTACAGGTAACTAAATCAATAAATTATTAACAAAAAGATTCCCATGAAGGCATCTGAGTTTCAAAGAGCCCAGTGCAAAGGCAATGAATTCTACGGCATTTTCTGCTGCTGAAGCGATAGGAAGCAGTCTGTCCTGTTCTGAAGAGTCTTTCCGACATCTGATCATTTCAATCAGAGAAATGTTCCCTGATTTCAAAACTTTGGCTGAAGTGGGGCTTGTAGTTTCAGTCTCTAGTGTGGCAGCGGGAACCTGATTCAGCCTCTACAACAGTGATTCCCAACCTGAGGTCCGTGAGCCCTCAAGGGGGTCATTCAAGATCGCAGGGATCTGCACTATATTTGTTACTTTTATATATATTTCTTAAATATAAATGCTACATATTTTACTCGCCTGGTGACACACAAAAGGAAAGAAAACTGCATAGATACCAATCTATCTAGAGGCATCATCTATCAGTTGTAATGAGGTAAACTTATTAAAAATATAAGCTGAATATTAAAAAATCAAATTGTGTGTAGGTCACACCTTATTTTCTTTTGTGTGTGTAGATGACCATATCACAGTCCAGCCAACACGTAGCCGGTGTATCAAATCAAATAAAACTTTATTTATAAAGCGCTTTTCAAACCACAACAAAGCTTCTCAAAGTGTTTTGCAGATTCAAAATGACCCACAATCCCCCCCTTTTCCCAAAACCCAAAAGTAAAAAACATCACCACAGCTATACCCCCCCATGCACGCAGACACATAAAAGCAACAATAGACAAAAGCAGAACGGGCTGAGTTCAGATGAGCCAGGAAACGTCATCATGGGAGCCATCTATATCAGCAGCAGCAGATCAACAGCAGCAGCCAAGGCACTGACCCAGGGAGCCCAGAGGAGGGAGGGCTGGTACCTCCACCTCCGCCCAAGCTCCACCTGGAGAGCACCAAGGCAGCCACAGCCGACCACCGTTCCCGAGGCAGAGGGCTCCCACAGAGGAAACACTGGAAGGAAAACTAAAATAATTTAAAATATTAAAATTAAACCAATTATAAGATTTGATCAAATAAAAAAGCAAAGCAGATAAACAATAATGGATAAATAGCCAGTTAAAAGCTAAAAAGAAATTCAATCAAATAAAACATGCAGAGCAATTAAACAGATTTAATAAATAATAATCAGTTAAAAGCTATATTAAAAAGGTGAGTCTTGAGCCTGCTCTTAAAAACATGAACGTTCTATGCGGCCCTGAGGTCCTCTGGCAGCCTGTTCCAGAGGTGAGGGCCATAATAACAGAAAGACGCCTCACCATGAGTGTGTGTCCTGACTTTGAGGGTGACAAGGAGACGGCTGGCAGAGGAGCGCAGAGACCAGTAAACAGTAACAGTAAAAGAAATTCCGAAAGATAAGAAGGCCCAAGACCATTAAGACACTTACAAATTATTAAAAGAATCTTAAAATCGATCCTTAAACATACGGGGAGCCAATGCAGTGATTCTAAGACAGGTGTAATGTGTTCCTGCCTCCTGGTCTTCGTCAGGACGCGTGCTGCTGAATTCTGTAAAAGCTGTAAACTTGAGGTAGTCTTTTTGGGAAGACCAGAAAGCAGGGCATTGCAGTAATCAATCCTACTGGTGATAAAAGCATGCATCAGCGTCTCCGTATTGGGGCGGACTCTGGCGATGTTCTTTAAGTGATAAAAACCTATTTTAGTAATATTTTTTATGTGAGGAATAAAAGTCAGCTCAGAGTCAAAAATCATGCCCAAGTTCTTCACTAGTAAAGAAGGATTAAAAGACAGTGATTGTAGTTTTGGTAAAAGTTTCTCTCTCTGAGACTCAGGACCGATGACTAAAACTTCAGTTTTGTACTAGCTGAGTTTTCTTCCATCCAGGATTTAATGTCTAAAATGCAGTTAAAAAGTGCATCCATTGGCCGTGTGTCTTCGGGAGACATGGAGATGTACAACTGTGTATCATCAGCATAACTGTGAAAGTTAACTCCATGTCTTCTGATGACACTGCCAAGAGGGAGCATATAAAGGTTAAAAAGCACTGGGCCTAAAATCGAACCCTGGGGCACACCACATGTGATCTTGTGGACCTTAGAGGAGCAGGTATCTAAACTTACCATAAAAGTCCTGTCTGTGAGATAGGATGTAAACCATTTATAAACAGCACCAGAGAGGCCGATCTGTTTTAAACGGGTTAAAAGAATAGTGTGGTCTACTGTATCAAAGGCGGCGCTTAGATCCAGTAGAACCAACACTGTCACCTTCTGAGCATCATAATTTAATCTAAAATTATTTAAAATCTTTAAAAGAGCCGTCTCTGTGCTGTGGCTCACCCTAAAACCAGACTGAAATTTCTCTAGGACATCATGAGCGTTAATAAAATTATTAAGTTGAATTAAAACAAGTTTTTCTAAAACTTTGCTTAAAAATGGTAAATTAGATACCGGTCGGAAGTTGTTTAAATCATTAAAATCTAAATTGCTCATCTTCAGCAGGGGCCTCACTACCGCCCCTTTAAAGGCGGCAGGAAAGACCCCCGTCTGAAGGGAGCAATTCATCATGGTTAAAATCTCATCTCTAAAAAATCCATAAAATTGATTAAAAAAGGACGTGGGAATCGGGTCCAAAACACATGTGGTGGGCCTCACTGAGGAGAAAACTTTATCAAGAGTCCCAGCTTTTACCAGGACAAAACTGCCCAGCGTTTCCTCTGGTAAAGACACACACTCAGATTTGTCTAAAACCATGTTACTCTGAGAAGATAAAATATTACATCTGATGGTGTCTACCTTCCCTCTGAAGTGGGCTGCAAACTCCTCACAAAGAGCATTTGAGGGGGTTTTCTGATATGCATTAGTAGTACAGTTAAAAATGCTGTCTATAGTGGAAAACAGAATTTTGGGATTATTTTTATGTTGTGAGATGATTCTGGAAAAGTATGCGTTTCTGGAATTTCTTACTGCATTGTTGTAAGATTTTATAAGACGTTCGATGTACATTTGATGATTTATTGTGATTTTATTTTTCCTCCATTTTCTCTCTGCCACCCCGAAGCTCCTTTTTAATCTCTAAAGGTCTTAATTTCTCCATAGTGTTGTTGGTTTTGAGTTTGTGTTTATAACTTTAAATGGAGCCAGTAGGTCAAGAGCGGATTGAAGCCTTCTGTTAAAATTATTGACAATAAAATCAGAGAGGGCAGGTAAAACAATAGGAGGATTCTTTTCAAAAATTTCCAGAAAACCTGCAGCCACTTCAGGGGTTAGATGGTGCTTCCTGACAGTTCTCACAGAGGTCTCCATCTGGATAAAACTGGTGATATTAAAAAACACACAATAGTGGTCAGAGACAGGCAAATCAACAACAGAGGACACACTGGTGGACAGGCCATATGTGATGACCAAGTCCAGGGTGTGTCCTCTGTTGTGAGTCGGCTGCGTGACATGTTGACTAAAATCCATATAATTCAAAATATTGAAAAATTCTTATGATAAAGGATCTAAGATGTTATCTATATGTAGATTAAAATCACCAGCTAAAATTATTCTTTCATAAGAGTTGTGCAAAATTGATAAAAACTCTGAAAATTCTTGAATAAAAAGTGCACTGTTTTTAGGAGGCCCATAAACTGTGACACATAAAATCTGAGGAGAGCTAAAAACAGACGCAGTATATTCAAAAGTGCTAAAATTATCAAATAAAACAGGTTTGGCAGAAAGCGTTGATGAACTAATAAAAGCAGTTCCGCCTCCCTTTTGCAACTCCTCGTGGAATAAGTGAAGTAAAAATTTGGTGGGGAGGCCTCTGTAAGAACAACTGCACTCAGCCATGTTTCCGTTAAAAATAAACAATTAATATTATGGTCTAAAATTAGGTCATTTATTATAAAAGTTTTATTCAGCAGAGAGCAAACATTTAGAAGTGCCATATTAATGGTGATTAACTCTGCAACATACCATTAATGGTGATTAATGGTATGTTGGAGACTTCAAAGATGCCAGTGGTAGAGACTTAGGCAAATGAATAATTACAATACTTATAGGCAAATAGTCATCATATCTTCAACTCCATGAAACATGGTTAATGCTCAGTAGTGAATATATGTTTTTTAATATATTTGCATTGCACTAAAATACATTCATTTTTATGTACATATATGCAGCTGAAACAAGTAGTCTAGTGTATCCCAAATGTTTCAATATTAACATTTTTATATAACATTATACTCATTATGGCTTTGGTGCAGCTTGAGCTTTAGTCTTTAATGGCATTTTTTTTACATTACTTTTATACTTTACGTTGTTTTGAATCCAGTACTTTTTTACTTTTACTTGAGTAAAAAACTTGACTTGATACTTCTACTTCTACCCTAGAATCTACACTTCTACATGAGTATTGAATGTTAATACTTTCAACACCTCTGCGCGGGTGGGATAAAACAGTTGCCCTGGCAGAACAGTGATTGGTGCTGGGAGCTTACTATATGGAGTTAGTATGTTTTAGCGATATTCCTCCCATAAAACTGTGCACTGTGGCCCAGTTGGTAACATTGTTGCAGCTTTTGCACTGTTGCACCATGCAGCAAGAAAGTTCTGGGTTCAAATCTCAGTCTGGGATCTTTCTGCATGGTCTCACCCAATGACCCCATGGTGGAAAATGGATAAAAATGGGGCTAATACTCAAGATCACAAGGAGAGGAAATAGCATAAAAATGCAATTTAACTTTATGAGCACCATTCTGTTGATTTATAATTGATTGCAAGCATACATGATCAAACACCTGATGCTCCACTTCCCAGTTAGCACCTTTAAACATCGGCTTTTCTGGCAGTGTGAAATCCTTAAAAACTTCCATCAATTAAAACCAACCAGGTTCCAACATCCAACGACTTTACATGACAGAACCTTGTGATGTATTCATTTTTCCTGTTTTAATAATAAATTTAAACTTGGTTTGAGATGTGGACTGTTTGCTGGCCGTTTCATTTAGGTGATCTGTCTTGAATAAAGGTTTGAATGCTCATTACTCATCATCCTAAAAAAAAAAAAAAGACTTCACCATCACCAAACCTACTTTGGATAGATAGCTTTATGCCACCGGTGGCAAAGGAAATGCGCAGGTTTTCATCAGTTGCTCATTAGGACAGCACCAAACAAACACTCCCTTCATCAACAACGCAGATTCAGGATTCATCATCGAAACCTACTTTGATTCAATCATCCTCTGTCCATCACTGCTTCTCTTAAGCCCACCTGAACCCTGCTTTGTTTGGTTCTAGTGTTGAAGATGATGATGATCTATTTTGGCTTCTTTTTCTTTGGCCAATTTCTTGCAGTTCACTCACAAACACTGACTACTGTTTCTGGTCATTTTTGTCTTTTGCTGTACGTTTTTATGTTCAAGCTACGTTGCTTTAAATTTTCAACCCAGACACTTTGACATCCATTTCTTGGCCTATCTGCGCATTTCCCTATGCATTATGTTTGGGCTTGCTCCAAACTTTAAACCCCACTGGGACCAACCTACATTTCACTCTTGAAGGAATTTTATAATACTTTTTGTTTCAGCTGAAAGCCGTCTTGTTGGGGGCATGTTTTCTGTCAGTCAGACTGCTGAAACAGCTTATTAAGGTCTTCAGGTGCATATTTAGACTTGGTATTTGTCTTTTTTTCTGCATCGAGTGATATCATAATTTTTTCCCCAATTGATCTGAAAGAAAAAGACAATTCATAATTATTATTTTTTTGTTACTTGTTTTTTTTCTTTGGTATGTTCTCCAAAGACAGCATGTTCAGGAATTATCAGCTGTTAATTGAGAAAGTTTTATGTCACACTTGCTTTATTCTTGCACTCTAAAACAACCAGTAGTAATTGAACACTTTTTCATCAGGTGTTGAAGATATGTGTAACCTGTGAGACCTGGCACAAATACTCCACACTGCTTCTCTGAAGAATCTTGTTTCGGATAGTAAGATAACACTGTGTACAATGTATAGTTTTGAACCTGAGAGATTTGACATGCAAGATTGTTTGGTCTTTCAGTTTCAGACGTTTCTTGAGGTGAATCACATATTTATTAAATATCCTGGTCTTGCTGCAAAAAGTGCCACCCCAGACTGCACAAGCACCTTCACTTTGGCTTCGGCTCTCAGATATTTTGATTGAGTCTTAGGCGGCTTAAACACACCGGCTTTTCTTTCACACAACCCCCATCAGCCAAACGCAAAAAGCAAATTTTTTAGGTTAAACACAACAACTTATACTGTAGCTAGTCTCTGACTCCGAAATTAATACGCGAAGGTCACATCAGTGTGGAGCAATACAGAGGGCTGGTAGGGGGAGTGATTGGCAGGAGGTTTAGGTTAAAGAGGAGGCAGTTGTAATCTTAGCACTATGTTAGTAAATCATTGATAGTGGAGGACCAAAAGGTAGGCCACTGTGCAAATGCTGCCTGCATGGACAGGTCTGAACTTGAACATTGTTAAAGCGAGGTAGCTGATCTGATCTAGAAACATAACAGCTGTTACTGTGGTATTTTCCTGCTGATGCTCATAGTTATGTCTGTTCAGTTGTAAAAACAAAATGTGCTGCATATTTTTGTTTTGGTTTCGTCATCGCTTCTCGTAAAAAAAAAAATACTTGAGATATGTAACAACTAGTCAGCATTTGTGGAAAAAAAGTATTTGTTGATGCTCTTTTAGCTAGTTTGTTTTAAGCTCATGATTTACTAAATAGGAGGGCAAAAAAACTCCTATAGTAAAGATTGGTACCAGCTGCAAATGAATCAGTTGATTTCTCAAATAAAGTGATGTTTCTGCTAAACAAATGCATTAAGCATATTTGGGAGGGAAAACAAAAGCAAAGCTAATTTCTTATCATGTAATCCACAATACATGTGCTTTGTACACTTCTGTTTTTCATACTAAGGAAATATCTATTTAATGTCTACAACATTTAAACGTGTCTCTGTGAACCAATTGTATTTATTTCCCTTTTGGAGGGAAAACAACAATGCTTATGTAGCATCTATTGCAGCATACTGTGTTTTCACAGACCTTTCTGGAAAAACTTTCCCATCCAGTTAAAGATAATTTAAGTTAGACTCTCACTGTGTTGTGTAGGACCTTGGACTCTCAGTGAAAGTAGGTTAGTTTTGAAAGAAAGACAAATTAAAATGTTGCTGATTTTCACCTTCGATGGGCGTACTTCCGGTCCAGACACAGACAAGGAAGGCAACGTAGAGGAAATAATGGTGTAATTTAAAAGCTCTAAAGTTTAGATATTTTAAAGTCTTTCAAACTATCAAATTAGTGGGGGCCCTCGGTGTCTCCTGAAGGTAAACACAAGAAAAACCTCCTGCTAACTAAAATGGCGCCCCAAAACAAGATTGCAGGTGAAGCTTGTAAACTTGTATTAATCCAGAAAATGTTGAAAATGATTCCGCAGAGCCATTTAAGCTCTACTCGATTGTACTAAAGAGAACATAAATAGAAGAACCATAAGACTAAATATCTCTAAAGGGTGGAGTTTGTTTAAATTGCCTTTTTACTCTAAAATATTCAAAGCCGGTCCTTCTTATATCGGTTCTCTTTTGTCTATATTTGATGGGCTGCAATTGAATTAGAGTCGACTCAACATCCCTAGAATCAGAACCAAACATGGAGAAGCTGCTTTCAGTTTCTATGCTCCTCTAATTTGGAACAAACTTCCAGAAAACTGCAAAGCTGCTGAAACACTGAGTTCTTTTAAATCACAACTAAAAACTTATCTGTTTAGAGTTGCCTTTGAGTAATGCTTTGATGTATGTATGTTTTGTGTATTCTTCTTGTTTTACTGCTGTTTTTACATTATATACTTTGTATCTTTTGATGTATCTGTGTGTGCTTCTTGCTTTATTGGTGTTTTTACTTTACATGCTTTGTCTGTGTTTCACTGCTATTTTTATTTTACCCCTTAATCATGTAAAGCACCTTGAATTACCTTGTTGTTGAAAGTGTTGCTATACAAATAAAATTGCTTTGCCTTGCCTTGAGTCAGAAGGACCACAGTTCGTGTGGCACATGTGTTGAACATGTTTGAATACAAGGAAAAGCTGTGCAGCTGGTGGCTATAAGACACTTACCTTAATACCACTGACCCAGATGCATCCAACATGCCAATGTTTGACCGGCACACACCCGGCAAAAGTTTTGGGTTTCCCCTCCAGTTTTTCAAAAACTGCTCCTTGAACAAGTTCTCTTGGAAGGATAACTAAAACCAGGTCATTTGCACTCAGGTTTACTTTTGTCCACTGCCAGTGTAGATGTGCAAAGAGTTAAGTGGCCTTGAGTTCAAACACAAGGAGACATCCAGTAATTAGCCCACTGCTTTTCTGAGCTCTTGCGTCTGAAGATTTATTGTGGTATACTCCCATCGACTTCTCACATATCAGATATGGAGATCTGAGTAACCCTTTGTGTCTTCACAGTGGATGACAAAGAAACCTGCGATGAGTCTTGAGGGAAGGACACGGATGCAATTCCAGATCTGGCTGAAGAGTCACTGTTTTATTGTTTTTCCTTTCTTCCTCTCCTTCTGTTTTCTCCTTTTAGATCCACTCGTCACTCTTCTTATCTCTGGGTTCAATAGCCTGCTGTGAAGAGAGACAGAGGAAAATGACATGGATGAATCTCCCAGCAGCTCCGCCTGTTATCCGGGCAGGCAGCCCCTTCGATGCTGCTCCTGTGGAAAGCAGATCCCAGCACCTCCATCTGCCTTCCTGCTCCGTACGCAGAACACACAGTGGAGGGTTTGTAACACAGGAAGACAACGGCGCTGATCTTAATTCTGATCCAGGCTCTCTCCTCCTCTGTTTCCCTCTCACATTCACTCTCCTCCCTCGTCTCTCTTCTCCACTTCTCATCTGCAGCTCTCAGTTTGTAAACAGATCCCTGCTCATGTGATTCACGGTCTGCATCACAGCCCTGCTTTCGCCGCCCCCTCCTTCCTTCCTTGCTTCTCTCTCCTGCCTGCCCTCCTTTTACCCCCTCGCCCCCCCGGGTTCGTCCCCTCCTTCCTTTGCAGCTGCAAGCTATTATTGAAGTAGCTGCAGAGCAGATGGTAGACAGGCAGATGTGGAAGCAGACGTGAGGGGGAGCCTGAGCAGTAATTGTCTAAAAGGAGGGCTTATTGATTGCTTTTGGCCTATTGATCAGGGGTAACTCAGTGTGGATGACAAAAGGTTTAATAAACAAAGAAATTAGAGTCAGACATAGAGTTTAGCTAGTTATTATTGAAAAATAGAGGGATGGATGAACCAATAAGAGTTAACGCAAAACATTCCTTACAGTTTTATTAGCTTTATCCCTTTACCGGGCAAGTATATAAACTCAGCAAAAAAAGAAACGTCCCTTTTTCAGGACTGTGTATTTCAACAATAATGTTGTAAAAATCCAAATAACTTTACAGATCTTCATTTTAAAGGGTTTAAACAATGTTTTCCATGCATGTTCAATTACCCATAATCAATTAATTAACATGCACCTGTGGAATGGTCGTTAAGACCATAACAGCTTACAGAAAGTAGGCATTTAAGGTCACAGTTCTAAAAACCCAGGACACTAAAGAGACTTGTCTACCGACTGTGAAAAACACCCAAAGAAAGATGCCCAGGGTCCCTGCTCATCTGCGTGAACGTGCATTAGGCATGCTGCAGGGAGGCATGAGGACTGCTAATGTGGCTAGGGCAATAAATTGCCATGTCCGCACTGTGAGACGCCTAAGACAGTGCTACAGGGAGACAGGAAGGACAGCTGATCATCCTCGCAGTGGAAGACCACGTGTAACAACACCTGCACAGGATCGGTACATCTGAATATCACACCTGCGTGACAGGTACAGGATGGCCACAACAACTGCCCGAGTCACACCAGGAACACACAATCCCTCCATCAGTGCTCAGACTGTCCGCAATAGGCTGAGAGGCTGGACTGAGGGTTTGTAGGCCTGTTGTAAGGCAGGTCCTTACCAGACATCACCAGCAACAACGCCGCCTATGGGCACAAACCCACCTTCGCTGGACCAGACAGGAGTGGCAAAAAGTGCCTGTCCCTTACGTGTCCTGTTTGGTAGTGTGGCACTCAGAATTGGTGTCCGACTACCAAGTAGAAGCCCAACAGATTTACTTTCACAAGTGGAGCATTACAGCTTTTGCTATAGTCCTCAAGTTGATTTATATGTGTGGGAAATCTTTATTATGAATTGCTATAGGTTTTATTTTCTGATGTTATGGACACAGAGACAGAAAATAAAGGGGAAGAAAGAAAGAAGACGAAGAAGAGAGGTAGGAAACAAAAAGTCAAGAGAGAGGGTGAGTTGAAAATACAAGAGAGGAGGGGGAACAAAGAAAACAGACAATGTGAACTAAGAATTTAAAAATGAATTCACAAAAAATAAAAAAAATAAAAAAATTACAACAGAAGAAAAGTTTTGTTATACACCACAGTAACACTGAGGTTGAAATATTTTAATTTTAAGCTATTTCATTAGTCGCTTTCGCACTGTAGGAACCTTTTGGAGTTCCTATAACCTTTTTGGGAACCAGGCCGTGTTCTGGAGCGCTCAGACATACAGGAACTAGGGACTATGGCCCTCAGTTCCTAGAGCCATTTCAGCTACTACTCCGAGGCAGGGTCTTTTCTGAGTCCCGTAGGAATTCAAATAGGTAGGTGTTTGGTGATTGGTAGAACTGAAAAGCTACGCCCCTTGCCTGATATGCGCTCTGTGTTGTTTTTGTTCACTTTTCACGGATTATGTTTGTTTGCTGCTGGGTGTGGTGTTAAAGTAACACGTCACTGTTGCAGATGATTGCGTCACAAATGGTCCTTATCAAGGTCCCCACTCATTTGTGAACGCAAAATAGAAAAGTCTCCATAGAGAAGGGTGGTTCCTATAACTAAACTCGAGGCGGGTAGTTCTCAGAACTGCGTTCCTAGAACTGGTATGTCCGAAAGCGACTTATGAGTGCCCTTTAAAGGGTTAAGAATAACTGATCTATTAGAATAGAGCTGTAGTTCACTATTTTTGACTGTTATATTTTGTTATCTTTTTTTAGGTGGCCACATGAACCAAAATAAAGAAACACGCCAAAATTCTGTGTTGTATTTCTGGGCATGTTGGAAATGATCTGGTGTTTTGTTTTACAGATTCTGAATATATTTAAATATAACCTCAAATGTACAAAAAGATTACACTGTGTTGTTTATTTAGGAAAACCTAAAAAAAACAAAGTATACAGTTGCTGTTTCAGTAGTATTCTATAAGGCAAGTTGCAGTCAGGCGTTGCTAAACAAATATACATCTGTGTGATGTGACCACCTTTAATAAAGTAGGAGCTTTGACGGTTTGCTAGTCTGAAGCATACGAGTCAGAGTGAGTCTTACTACAATGCCGAGATGGAAAGACATAAGCAATGACCTTAACCACCTGTTGCTAACCATCAATCTGGGAAGAGTATTCCAGTAATCACCCTCCTCAGTTTACTATTCAGTTCCATTTAGCTTTTGTCAGATCTTCTCTTGCTAGTCAGTGACTCAACAATCACCTGGTGGATCCCTTGGAAAGAAGTGATGACGAGGCAGTGTGGGAGGAGTTTTGCGCTGAAATGGAGGCCAAAGGGTACGAAATTAGGTATGATCTGTCAGACTAATTGGTTTTACTTGGTAATTAATTGTTGACACTGTAAATACAAAGAAATATAAATTACTAGGTGCCATTTTTATATTTGCACTAGAGAACAATAGTGCACATCCACTGTCTTTTCCATGTTTTCCCCTTGGTTTGGAATCATGATCCTTGGCAGATTATCTAAAACATTGTAGAACACATATGCCTCGTTTGGAAGGGTTGAATCAGAAAGCCTCCTCTGTCCAAACAGACCATGACACCTTGACTTGCATGTTTGCAAAGTTTCAACTGAACGAACCTCAAGACTTTTGGAATAATGCCCTTTGGATAGATTAGATCAAAGTAGAGATGTTTGATCACAATGCATTCCATCTTTGGAGAAAACCAAGCACATCTTAAATCCCTCAAATCAGCTGTCAAGCATGGTAGGAGAGGGGTAAGGATTTGGGACTTTGCTTTATAACACCTTGAAGCTTGACCTAAACTGGACAATGACCAAGTTTTGGGATAACTGGGGCTCTAGCAAGAGTTTGAATGAGAGTTTGGCATGTTCTCTTGGCTTTACGGTAGTTGGTTTGATAAATCCTGTGGTCTGTGATCACTCACCAGACAAAGGTAGTAAGTGCAAGATCCTAGTCTCTCAGGTGTCGTAGAAAAGCCTGCTGAACCCAAGTCTTCTCAGAATCTGCAAACCTTGATGAACTGAAGCCACGTTGGAAAGAAGGCTGACCTCGACTGGCTCCACTGTGATTTTAAAGACCGATAAAGTCAGACAGAAAACGATTACTCATACTTTCTGGTGCTGAAGGTGGCTCAACAAGCTGATGATTCATGCTTGAGTTTAGTTAGTTTAACTTGGTTGCACTGACAGCCGTGGTAACTCTTGTTCCCATGCTTGTAAATAAAATTATTTACTCTCTTCGCTGGAGTTTTCCACTGAAAAGAATATCATGTGCTAACTAAAAACAAATAAAATATAAAATTGGATTCTTATTTTGAATATATGTACCAACATAATCTTGATCTTTAAAATCTCCGATTGTTTCTGGCAATTAGATGTACATACAGATAACATCAGTGCATGGTTTTGAACAAGAAAAATGACCTGGCAATAGGTTGTTAAATAATTTCTTCGAAATCAATGGAAGTAATGTTCCACAAGTTCAGCTCCACCTTAAGTGTGTGCATTTATCAAACAGCAGCAGGTTAAAGTTACCTACATGAAACATAAGCCAAGCTGGTTTTACCTCAGATTAGACTAATTACAAATTTAAAGCATACTCTATGATTAATAAGGGGTTCCAGTTATTAACAGAGCAGGAATGCAGTAGTCTCACATTTTTCTAACTGATAATATCATCACTGTGGCACTGAATCATGGTTGCAAAGGATTGCAACTAGACATATACAAACTAAGACAACTGAATGATGACCAAAAGTCTGCACCAAACTGTGACAATTGAAATAAACACTAATCTTGGGGCGACTGTGGCTCAGGAGTGAGGAGTTCGTCTTGTTGCCGGTTCGAGCCCCCGCTCTGTCCGTCTCAGTTGTTGTCTTTGGGCAAGACACTTCACCCTTCTGCCTACTGGTGGTGGCGCCAGTGTCCGGCAGCCTCGCTTCTGTCAGTGTGCCCCAGGGCAGCTGTGGCTACAGTGTAGCTTGCCATCACCAGTGTGTGAATGTGTGTGTGAATGGGTGAATGACTGAATGTAGTGTGAAGAGCTTTGGGGTCCTCACGGACTAAATAAAGCGCTATATAAGTAAAGGTCATTTATCATAATCTTGTGCATACACAGTATTTGAATCCCACAGGCTGGGATTTGAACCCAATACCTTCTTTTGATTGTATGGCAGCCTCACTTCTGTCAGTGTGGCCCAGGGCAGCTGTGGCGACAATGTAGCTTACTGCCATCAGCTTTTGAATGTATGAATTAATTTAGTGTTAAGTGCTTTAGGGTCCTTAGGGGGGTGATAAGGTGATATACAAGTGCAGCCCATTTACCATTTTACACTAGTTAATCAAATATTATTACTCTGTTGAAAAAAATTTAATTAATATTTAAATGTTCTTTGAAATTACATTTAAAAAAAATGTCAATTGGGCATTAAGATCAAGCATTAGCTGCAGTTTAAATGATTTTTTTTTAGTGGAGGAATCTTGTGTGAGACAGCTTTCTGGAAGGAGAAAACTGCAAACACTGAGTAGGTCACTTTTTTTTTAGGGTGACTAAAATACTTTCACTTTGATCACATACCAAATAAAATCCCTTTCTACAAGTAGGTTTTCTTCTGCTCTGCAGAGTAACAACTTTGTAACCTGAATCTACACGCATGGCCAAAAGCTTTTGCATTTACACAAATATCTTTTTGCAAATTTTCAAACTTCAGTTTGTTTAGTCGCAATCCATATTGTTTTTATTATGTATTATGCAGAATGATAATATGCGCATGAATTTATTACAAAACCTGCATTAGTTTAACAGTGGTTATTGTGCAAGTCATAAGGTGAAGGTTTGAAAGAGCGACAATCAATCTGAAAGGAGGACGGATGTGTTCCAATTCACTGTCCTCTTGACAGCGGTGCATGTTCTCCGTGTCCAAACATGGGTTCTCTCAGGATACTCTGGCTTCCTTCCACAGTCCAAAAAAACACAACTGTTTGGTTCACTGGTCTCTCTCTAAACTGCACTCAGGTAATCATGCTGGGGATGGTGTGTTCAGGGTGTGTAATGTGTCAAATTAGGTTTCCTCCACACAGTGTTTTAATTTATGTCAGGACTCCCTATCTTCTTTCAACGATGGCTTTCCTCTTGCCATTTCTGAATAAAAGACAGATTTATGAAATGCACAAATAATACTTTTTTTGTTAGCAGTTTCTTCCACCTGGGCTGTGGTTCTCTGCAGCTCCTCAAGAGTTACCATGGGCTTCTTGTTTGCTTCTCTGATTAATCCTGTCCTTACCCGACCTGTCAGTTTAGGCGGATGTCCGTGTCTTTGTAGGTTTGGAATTGCTGTTTCCATTCTCAGATTATTTAACTTCTCCTTAGCTCTCTCCCTGACCTATCTGCAGTGTTTCTTGATCTTCGTGATGCTGTTTGTTCACTAATGTTCTCTTAGCAACCATTTAAGGCCTTGAGTAAACAACTGGATTTCATATGGAGATCAAATTACATAAGGTGTACTCTGTAGGTAACCTCTGGAAGCAGTAGGTTGCACTGGATGTTATGTGGTGCTGTCAAGGTAAGCGATCTGAATTCAGATGAACACATTTTTTAGATTTGTACCTTGAAAGAAAATGAGAAAATCATGAATCCTTTTATTTCCACTTCACAACTAGGCACTACTTTGTGTTGCGCTGTAACATAAAATCCAACCCATATACACTGAAGTCTGTGGTTATAATGTGACAAAATTCGGTAAGGATTAAATGGTTATGAATGTTTTTCTGCTTAATTTAAATCAAGAATGCCTTATTTATCCCAAATCTTCAAAGAGTCGTGGATGGTGATGCTGTGGGTAGGAAGGATCTCCAGTAGCAGTCAGTCTCACAGCGAACCTGAAGAGGCCTCTGACTGAAGATTGTTGCTGTATGATGCAGTCTATAAGCTCAAACAATATTCCATAGTAACTTCCCCTGGATGACACCATCAGTCTTTGGCAAGCATTCCCAATCCACCTCGTTTGCTTTTGCCGCTCCTCTTCAAATCTCTGTCTGTCTGTATGGTTGGAAGCAGGGCAGAGGGACATTGGACTAGGGGATATGATCCTTGCCTATAATGATTGTGGAAGAGATGGTTTGAACTTCCTCCTTCTCTCTCTGCTCGTTGGTCCTGCGCTGTCCATGAAGCCTCCTTTTCAACTTCTCTGGGATTTGGGGTCGTAGTTCAGGCATTGTTTGAGCTTTTGATATTCTGATCAACAGCTCCCGGTTGTAAAAAAACAACAAAAAAAACGACACCTTGTTGCCACGGTTACACACCACAACAGCCTGTCCGAAGGCAAAAAAAGTCAATGCAAAAATACTCCCAGCTGCTCACCATCAAAAGCAGGGGGAATAATTGTCTAAAAAAATGAACAGTCTATAAAAAGAACAAATCAGAACTAAAGTAATAGAGGTATTCCAACATGCTGCCACCATGAGCGGCGCAATTCTAGATCTAACTCGATTACATGACATCTTCTGTGATGTACGACATTGCTTGCTTTAGTCTGCCCATGAATAGATTTATTTTCATGCTGTGTTTTGTTGAAGTCCAGCAGAGGGAGCTGTCGGATCATAAAACAGCTGCGATCTACTTTAAGGTCTTTGCTTGCAGAAGATGGCGCTGTTAACTCTTTTCCAGCACAGACCTGCTAATAAAAAGATGTATTTACAATCTCTTACCCGCTCTGAGCCATCTCCGTCAAGTACAAGCAAGTGAGCTGAGTGGTTGGCCTCAAAATATCACGTATAGTATGGCTGCATTGCACAATAACAACACCCTTTCACCGTGAGCCAGTTGGTTTGTTTTGTTTCTTTCTGCTGTCGCGTACCAAGGCGACCATTCAGGCAAAAGCACAAGAGCACTATGAGCCAGCTCAAATGTTTTTTCTTTCTTCTGGTGATTACCTCATGGAGGTCAGCCCCCCCAGTGTGATGCAATGAGAATATATGTAAATGGACTGCTGAGGTCCAACCAGAAAGAACAAGATTTAGCCAGTCTGCGCCTGACTTGGAAGTTACTTACTTCCAAACTTTCACACAGGTTTGATGATAAATTCCAGCAGTGCACTGAGAGAAAGCCCATTTGTTTGGAGTAGAAAGGAAAAAATGGGGCCAAAAACTTATATTATCGCATCGACTTTCACAGCAAATCAATGTAATCATGTCATTATGGTATTATAGTTTTATGTTTGAGCAGAATACTGTGTTTATCTGTGCTCTCTTGAGTTAATTTAGCTTTTAATTAGTATCAAGAGTTGCAACTAGTTAATGTCTACCTGTAATAAATGGCTCTGCAGAATCATTTTCAACTTTTTCTGGATCAATACGAAGTTTACAGGGGTCACCTGCAATCTTGTTTTGAGGCGCCATTTTGGTTAGCATGCATTTCTTTTTTCTTTTTAGACATTGTATTAACGTCCATTCATTTGACAACCCAACTTCGTCCATTACAGGTACATATAACCCTAAAAAACATGGCCAGCCGCTTTAGGACCAGGCTTTGGTCTCCATATTGTTCTTCAGAAGATAAAGGACTATACCAGAAAAGGTCCTAAAGACGAAACATCAACAAAAACGCACATACACATTTACACAATGACATGCCAGTTTGCGGATTTCCACCGTACTGTTGATGCATTCAGGTCTTTTCTCTGTAAAGGTGATAAAAACACCCTGCAGGACACTGCAGTTTAACCTGTGTGCTTCTTTATTTGCATAACCAATGACACAGTCAAAATCACTAAGAGCGTAACGCTCTGGGCATGCAGTACATGTAAATGATAAACCACAACAGTTACCGAAGCGGAAGCGTTCTGCAGACCTGTATGAAAATATCTTATCTTGCACAGGGTACTCAAAAGGACTTTAGACAACTTTTTTCTTCTTTTACCTAGATTGCTATTTTACTGAAAAGTGGACCGGCCTGTTTGTTACTAGAAATGTTTGTCGTCACTTTTGCTGCATGACAATGCGAGGAAGGTAGCTGCTAGGAGGGCAAAATTGCAATTAGAGACCAATTAAAAATGACCTTTTAATGCAGAAATTTTATGTTTTGGTCAACACGATGATGGAAAACACTACTGCCTTGACGATTGACTATCACTTACACCAAAGGGACAACATTTAATTGCTAAAGAAGCTGTCTGTTTACAGAATGCTACTCTCAATTATATTAATGGAAAATTGAGTGGAGGGAAGAAATCTGGGAAAAAAGGTCTACAAGGAACAGGGATTCTAGAGTTTCAGGAAGGTTAACAAGGCATTACCTGCAACTGGAGTTGGTGCTCAGTGAGGCACCACATAACATGGGCTACAACTGTCCCATTCTGTTGATGAGCTTTAAAGAGACGCTGATTTCATGTTCCTGGAGTATTGTTCACACAAATGAGACGCTGATTAATCATACTGTCAAGAAGGAGGGTAGACGCAAAACGGCAATTGTTAAAGAAGCTGGCTGTTCACATTGTGATGTATGCAAGCATATTAATGAAAGTTTAGTGGAAGGAAAAAGTGCACAAGCAGCAGGGATAACTGCAACCTTGAGGGGATTGTGAAGCAAAGCCCATTTAAGGGTTTGGAGTAGTCTAAAAGGTCTGGACTTTTGTTAGAGTCAGTGTCTAAACCTTGTTGAGAATCTATGGAGCATTATCAATGGGGAGATGAAACACCTCACCAGAGCCACAGGCTGATCCCCTCCATGCCCCGTTGCACTGAAGTAGCAATTCATGCAAATAGAAGCCTCTACCAAGTATTGTTTGCATAAACTGTACAGTACATGGATAATTTACATTAGGCTGACATATCTGTATTAGAAACATTTTAACTGCTCTCATGTAATAGTTTAATTTTCTGAGAAACTGTATCTTGCTCGTTTATTAGTATACACTATAATCATTGAAATTGACATAAAAAGCACTTGAAATATATAATTCTGTGCGTAATTTGTTTTACTTTTTGAACTGAATTATTGAAATGTATCCACTTCTCTGTGACATTCTCATTCACTGAGAGCACGAAAGCAGTATCATCAAACCATCCCAATAAAATCCAACAATTCAAAAAAAATTATAATTCAACTACATACACAACCCAATTAGATCCTAGTTATAAATAGGATGCAATATAAATCAGCTTTTAAACCGACTGGTAAAAAGTTGATCTAATTGAGTCATTGGCTTTTTCGCAAAACCTTTATCTGAGCAAGCATCTGTCAACAATGGAAAGGAACAACTCTATAGGATGAAAAGCTGAAACCGACCAATCAGAAAACACCCAAGGTCCAATACTACTTTCTATATTAAAGAAAAATGGAGAAAACAACAGCAGCAGTAGTTTGCATGTTTGCGGCTTCATCTAGAGGAGAAACACAACTCAACAGATAAGCCGTGAGCCAGAACTACAATCTATGGGGTTAAAAAGAGAGTAGACATAGTCAGTGGCAGCGCTAGCTCCTTCAATGGCTCTGTTAATAGGCTTTGAAATCTTGTTTATTAATAACAAAGGCTCTCGGATATATAGGCCAACCGTCTGGTACGGGCTGGGCGGCTGAGGCTGATCCAAGGACACTGTCGCACCGACAGCGTTGGGACGCAACAGGTGAAAGGACAAAATCCAAAACCTTGCTACAAAGGTGTGAGTAAAGCTTTCACTTGTCATCGAAAGCATCGGTTACGTTTCAAGATGCGCCTTCTTGAAGGGGCGAAAATTCACACGTGTGGTGAGTCGCAAAGCACTAACTCACTTCAGAGGACGTTAGTGAGGTGCAAACGTTTTGAGGGGCCGCAAAGGGACATAACAAAGAAGAGGTTACATCAGACATTTGAAGCTTTGAAAGTAGAATAAAGATAGTCTGAACTTTAATTTTGAAGTTACCTCCACTCTAGATCAACCCAGAGTCACATTTTACATCAATTTCATCGGATTCCAAGATGCTTGCTGGAAGTAGAGCTGAGTGATGTGGACAAAAAAACAACAACATAACATTATTTATTAACTATATTACACGGGTTTGATTAATCATCACGATATAGCTTCAAATTATAAGTCTAATTTCTATCACAGTATCTGTTTCAATACAAACTGGAAGAACAAATTAAAGTAATAACTAATTGTTTAGTTTTTAAGTGTTTGAAAGTAACAAAATGTTGACATAAAAATTTAATTTGTAGTTCTGTTTTATTAAAGCTGAACCAACGTACTGCCTCTTTTAGACCACATGTACCTGTACTGAAAACCTACCTTTAGTATTCACATTTTCTGTTTCTCAATATATTAACGAGTGAACGAGCTTTTTCAGTCTGTGCTCCAAAACTTTGGATTGAACTCCCCTTGGATATCAGATTTTCCTCTTCCATCTTCAAGTCTCGCTTAAAGACACATTTCTATACTGCTGCCTTTAGTACCTAGCTTTTATATCTAGGTTTTATTCATTTCTATTCATTTGTGTACAATTTTTACTTATATATATTTTTATGACTGTATTTAGGGCTGCACAGTGGCGCAGTTGGTAGCACTGTTGCCTTGCAGCAAGAAGGTCCTGGGTTCAAATCCCAGCCTGGGGTCTTTCTGCATGGAGTTTGCATGTTCTCTCTGTGCATGCGTGGGTTCTCTCCAGGCACTCCGGCTTCCTCCCACAGTCCAAAAACATGTTAGGTGAATTGGTTTCTCTAAAATTGCCCTTAGGTATGAGTGTGTATGGTTGTTTGTCCTGTATGTCTCTGTGTTGCCCTGCGATGGACTGGCGACCTGTCCAGGGTGTACCCCGCCTCTCGCCCCTTGACCACTGGAGATAGGCACCAGCCCCCCCGCAACCCTGCATTAGGATGGACGGGTATAGAAAATGGATGGATGACTGTATTTATTTGTTGTTTTTATGGTTTCTTGTTTTATTACTTTATGTGTTGCCTCTGTACAGCACTTTGGTCAGCTCCCATGCTATTTTTATTGTGCTTTAATAAATAAATGGTATGATATGGTTTATTATATTATTGTTGTTTTTTTTCTTCTGGCTTTACCTGGAAATTTAGTTTTGATGAAAATACCCTGTTGGATTTGTTAAAATTGCGCATTAGTGTGGTTAAAAAAAGAACAATGTCAGTATTACCCTTCATTTGGACTCTGAAGCATTGCCTAGCTTTCCACAACCACTAAGACGTTTGTCAATGACTGAACTGTATGTCGCGCCAAAGAACTGTAAAAGACCGAAAGAGCATTTTATTATATTATGAAAGGATGAATTGGATAATAAACCAATATATATTAATGAAGCATGGATGTCAACATAAATACAAGCAGAAATACAGGTGTATCTCAAATAAGAATCTAACCAAAAAACAAAATCTGAAAATCATACATTATATATTAGATTTTTCACAGAGAGCTATATATTTCAATCATTTATTGCTGTTCATCTTGTGCACCCTTTTCTACCAGTTTTTTTCCTTCCACCTAACTTTCCATTAACATGCTTGCAATGCAGCTTAATGTGAACAGCCAGCATCTTTGAAATTATGCTTTATACGTCTACAACAGTGTGAATAATCGGTGTCTCGTTCTCGTGAACAATACTCAGTGGAAATAAAATCAGCATCTCTTTACAGCTCATACCTCAGTGTGTGGTGACTCATTAAGCACCAACTCCAATCGCAGTTAATTCCTCGTAAATCTTCCAAAAACTCTAAAATCCCCATTGCTTGTGGATCTTTTTTTTCAATGTTTGTTTTCCCTCCACTTAACTTTTCATTAATATACTTACATGTAGCATTGTAAGAAGTGTCAGCTTCTTTAGCAATACAATTCTGTGGCATACGCTCTGTGTGAGGGGTGTCAGTGATTGTCTGCTTGACACTTTTCAAGGCAGCAGTGTTTTCCCTCATCGTGTAGACCAGGGGTCTGCAACCTGCAGCTCCAGAGCCACAAGTAGCAGTTTGTACCTTAACATAAAAATGATAACTAAGGACAAAGTAAGGTTTTTAAATGTTGACATAACAAATGCCAGTCTTAGCAGTGTTTTCGTGGACGGTTGCTTTCAATGGTATTTCTTTTTGATCTAGTTTTCTTGTCACTAAGTTGGAAACTTAAAAACCAAAAATTGGAAATAAAACAACGGTTCTTTATACAAAAAGATTGTAGGACATTCAAGCGTCTAAATGTGTTTTCGATGGAATGATAGCAATTTTTTTTCTTTTCTTTTGGGATTGTAAAGGTCGCAGATGCCTGATGTAGAGCAAAACATAACATTTCTATAATAAAAGATCTTTTTTGTCTGCAATATTGAAATCCTCTTAAACTGAATTTTGTGTTTTTACAAGCTGTGTGCCAAAATTGACAAAGTGAACATAAACAAGCCACTTTAATATGTCAGTGTGTAAATGAATCTATATGATCTTTATTTGTAGAACTGAGCTACTAAAATGACTGCTTTGCTTTGTTTCTTGTAGATGTCAGTGGCATTATTTCTATGTCCTTGTCTAAAGACTTGTGATTGAATTTATTTATTTTTACTTAGTTTGGGTACCGGTTTACACATTTGATGCACAAATGTAAATATATTGCATAGATTTGGGAAATCTAAGAAAAAAAATGGAAATAATGAGAAAAAATAAGCGTTGACAGTGTTGCTGGGTAAATGGCATTTCGAGAAAACAAATCCTTTCCGAGTGACTTTATTGGGTTGTGTATTCTCTCCTCTCTACACACTAAATCCCAGTATTTTTCCATCAAGAACCGCGCGGCACCACGTGACCACAGCGCAGGAGGAAGAAGAAAAAAAAAATCGCTGTCATGTTTGCATCCTCTCTGTGCATTAAAAGATCCTAATTTGTTTGAAAACACACACACCGTGTCGCTACATGTCTCGCCCGTCATGCTGCTGACACAAACATATTTTCAGTCTTCCTCGATCTCTGCAGAACAAGTCACTCACTCCGGAGGAGCCAAAAATCTCCTTGAGGTCGCTTTCTAACCCCGGTTGCCGTTCATGATCGCGTAACCACTCCCACTCGTGGCTGGTGGAAAATTACCAGCTTACAAGCAACAGGCAAATGAATGGCGTGTGCGTTTCATCGCGTCGTTCAGCCCCTCTAGTGTTACCTAAATGTGACAGTCGCTGTCATTGCAAGGTATGTCGCCTTAAAAAGTAGCGGAACATTCGCTCTGAGAGGTTATAGGCGTCAAAGTGGCTTTTTTTTGCTCGTAGAGTGAAAGCTGCGCGGGTTGTTGCGCATTTCGTTGACTCAACAATGACACGCATGTTTAAAAACACAATTTATATGAGAGGATATTAAGTTCGACACGCTGAATCGTGCAGAAGTCCACTCTGCATGGGAGTCTGCCCTCTTTTTCTCTCCGGGCGGAGAAGTCGCGTGGGCGCTTGAGCGAATTGAAATAGACCGACAGCTCAACTGGCCAATGGGACTCCGAGAAGGGAGTCGTCGTCATGGCCTAAGCCAATCAACGCGCGCTGTGGGCGGAACCCTGGTCCAAACTTTTACGCGGCGCCATGGGCTGAAAACTAAACCGAGATGGAATCTCCCAGTCTGAACCGGTTTCAACCGGTTGTGAGTTAGTGGCTTGAGAGAGGAGAGGAGGCGCAGGCACCACAACCTTTATACCGCCCCGCCGGAAAAATCACAAGAGTAACGAATTGTTATTAAGTGAATCAAGGTTTTACTTTTGTTTGTTTTTAATTTTTTTTCCCGTAAAATGTATCGGAAAGGAAGCTCGGTCCGTTTTCCGTAACTGTACAGTTTTGTGAATCTTAACATTCTTAGCATCATTCGCTCCTGGAGCTGGAGATAGTCAACGCTGAAACAGCAGCAAAAAAAAAAAAAAAAAAGAAGGAAATCTTTCCCAATTAACAGTGTAGCGCTTCACTGTTAACCTTGTAGCTTCCTTTGGCAAACGCCGCTCTTTTGAGTCAGAGCCTTGGACTTTTAGGTAGGTAAAACCAGGGTTAACTGCAAACCTGTTGTGTTTTTTTAGTAATAAAATGCATTTTAACTGTAGGGATAAATATATTTGCCTCTTGAACGCTACATGTGTTGTCTCGGTGTGTTTTAAGTTAATACGGGTGTCTCTACCAGCATCAGTAGGGTAACCAAGCCATTGACTGACCGCTAAGCTAGCGTTCGCAACTGTATTAGTTTAAGCTAATGTTAGCAGTCAGAGGGGGGGGGGGGGGGGGTTAAAAAAGTGCTGTAAGTTTCATTTTAGGCAGATATCGTAACGAAAAGTGCGACATCGCGGATGAATAAGTGACCATGTGCTTTCTGGTTAAACCCTCGCCTCTCCCGCTGACTGTAGCATCCTCCCTCCTATGGGTGATCTGAGCGGATGTGTCGCTAGGTTGCTCACCAGTAACCTCTGCTAATGCCGTAAAGCAAGGGTTACGGATCAACAACAATGTGCACAAACTTCACGGTGACTGTACACCTAGACGGCAACGCGCTGGTTTGCATGCATGGGCGTCCTCGGCTCGGTCGTTGGCATCCTCCTCGGTGGGAGTGGTTGTAGCGAGCGGCGAAAGGGACCACATGTGACCAGCTTCGTGTAACTCGCTAGCGACTAGCTGCAAATGGAGCGTCATTTTTTTTTTTTTTTTTTTTTTTGCGGGGCTAATTATAGCACCGTGTGCGCGTTGTTTACACCCGTCTCGGCTGAGATGCTGGGAATAATTTCCAATTTGTGTCAGAATGAGTGCATACTCCCCCCCCCCCCCTCCTAGCCATGCTCACCTCAGATTTGCGTTGCAGTCTGATATTTTTTTTTTTATTTTTTTTTTTATTTGGGAGTGAATTCCGTTACTTGGAGATGTAAACAATATGACGTCGCTTTGTAGATCCGGCACGTGGCTCGTTAAAACCCTGATAAAGTGTGACTTTAGCCCTGGTGAGCTGGCTTCATGAGGAGGCTGGGGTCATATTTGAGGAAACGGTGGCATGTTTTGTTCAAACAAACTAAGCAATACACTAGATATATATATTTTTTTTACTTTTCTGTGGTTTACTCAACTCTTTAGTAATCAGCCGTGACCTCGTTTCATCACCTGACAGATTTACTTCTACTAGAGTTTCGCTACTATATAGTAGTCCAGCGTTCTCCTACCCCAGTCCTGGAGGGGGGTTACTATTCTGCAACTTTCAGATGCGTGTCCAACACACCTCTATGAAATGGCTGAAGTCCCTCATCAGCAGTCATTCAGCTCTCTCGTTTGATTCGGTTGTTTCAGGGAAGGGGATGCACCTGAAAGTTTGCTTGAACGTCTACAACACCTGAACCATAAAGCAGATGAATGGCTGTATCTACACCTTTTTTTTCTTCTTCTTCTTTCTTTCTGTTTTAAAAAAATCTGACTCTTATTTCCTCTTTGCTGTTTACTCTCCAAACATTGTCAGACATATGACACCATGAGTTTAACTTCTCAGAATGACAGCTCTCTAAATGATGTTTGTGACACTTGTCAGCTGTTTGGACTCGTTTCCAAACGCACGGCTCACATGACTGTGTCCACCGAGTGTGCTCTGTGCATTCATGACCCTCCCTGTGCTGTCCTTGTTACAGACCTCTATGCCAGCAGTTATGACAATGTTAGCAGACCATGCAGCACAACAGCTGCTGGACTTCAACCAGAAATTGGATATCAACCTGCTGGATAATGTTGTGAACTGCCTATATCACGGCGTGGGGCCTCAGGTACGTTGTCGGTCCTCTGATGTCACACATTGACCCAAGCCCGGCCCAGAATGACCTGCAGTCTAGTCTCTTTCATATTCCACCTTTTAAAATAAACTGAAGTGACTGTTTTTGTTAGTATGAGCCCTAAAGGGTCCTTTTCTTCTTTGTTGTTGTTGTTGTATTACAGCAGAGAATGGCGCAGGAAGTGTTGACACACTTAAAGGAGCATCCAGACGCATGGACAAGAGTGGACACCATCCTGGAGTTCTCTCAGAACATGAACACCAAAGTAAGCGAGCCATAATTCAGAAAGTGCAGGTGGAAATGTATTTAGTTTTGCTTTGAGGAAGATGTCTGAACAATACACACCATTGCAAGATCTTCATCGTGTATGGACAAAGTGTTATACCATAGGTATTTGGAAAGGCAGCTCTATGTACACATGGCATATTTAGAATGTCCCATGACCTAATTTGCACAAGTTACTTAAATGCAAAAAAAAAAAAATTGGACCTGAACCACCCAGATCAACTTTTCTTTCTCTCATAAACAAATCTGGCACATTTATCTATTTTTGTTCATAAGTAGAATAAAACAATTGTCATCATATGAAGATGAGGAATGCTTTGTGCACCGGTGAGAGCGGTCGGGCAAACTTGCAGAACTCAGGAAATCGGTGTAGTAACCTGCCACCGACTTTCGTGCAAAACTAAAAATGTCCGATCCCAGCTTTAAAATAATCTTAAGTGCAGCTTCCTGAAAGTAATACGAACATATGCATTATTTTAATGTGTGCAGTTTTGTTTAGTTTCTGTAAGATTGCTTTTAATGCTTGACAATAAGCCACTGATGTCTGAGTTGACATGTCAATAGTGCTTTTCTAGGTTTAAACTTGTAATTTGCCAAATGAGTAGTCCCAATAGAAGAAGAGAGGAAGCCAAAGGTAAACACCTTCAAACATTTGGCTTTTGGTCTGGAATTAAAGTAATTGTGATATGTTATTATATAAATGTTAATACATTCAGGTTGTGACTATTTGATATTAATCACAATGTTCCATTATGTTTATGGCTTGTAATAGGAAGAAAGAGGGTGTGTCATCCCGTGCACCTTGACACAGCTAGGCTTTGACGGCAGGCCTCCAAAAGGTCTACCCTTTTTTAAATTACTTTTGACTGAATTCTGTTCATCCATTTTTTTATTTTATTTATTTTTCCTGCATCTGTTTCACTGGACAGAGGGGGAGTGCAGGCTGCATTTAGTAGGATCCATTGTTCTGAGACAATTTCAATGATTTAATTTCAGCTGTAGGGATCACTGCTCTGCTCCTGACTACAGTCTCTTCTTTACGTCTCATCTTTCCTTTTTTATTCTTCTTTCTTTTATTTACCTCAATTAAAAAAAACCAAAACAAAACATGGACAGAACCCCTTTTATAATGGCAATTGTTACAAAGGATTTGGCAGTTTCTCTTCTTGCTGCTGTGTGTTACACTTTGGGAGTTAAAGGTGAAATAAAAACGCATCAATCGATGTGTTCTGCCATCCAGTTGACACATGTGAGTGCTGCACTGTCACTGTGCCTGTAAGGAGATTTCACCTTTAATCTTACGGCATCTATTGTCTGCAGCACTTTGGCAATCCTGCTTTAATAACATCCTATTCTCCAGTCATTTCTTTTATTTTTCTCTCAAATCCATGTTCTCTCGAACTGATGATCCCTACCGTTGAAACAGTCAACTCAAAAAACAAGAATATCTCTCAAGTAAATCTTTTATTTGCCTTTAAAAAAAATAGAACTTAACCTGTAGTTGGTCTCGCTGTTCCTTATGACGCACCAGATAAAGTTATAGTTTGGGTTATAAATGATAAACTAATGTAACCATTAAGTATGTTTAAGTAAAAAAAAAAAAAGGCCTGATCTTGGATTGGGTATCAAAAACATTCCACTGTTTGGAGCTCCTAGTTAGGATCTAATTTGAGAATATTTGATTGAATAAAAGTGTATTAGTCTTTTTTTCTCTCCTGTTAAAGCCTGGCTTAAACTTGGTGTTGTGTTATTTTGGTCTGGATGAGTTTTGAGGTGCCCTGTTTCACCATTCACTCTTGCATATTCAGTCTTCAGCCTTAATTACCCCCCCTATGTATTGATATCGTTGCGTTGGTGACAGGATTCCCTCAATTTTTCTTTTAGTTTTAACTCATCAGCTGATGTATTGCATTGCATATTAACTAGAGGTGTAAAGATAGTTAAAACTCACGGGACGAGAACTTCAAATTCTGCATTATTGCATTTGCATGCAGCACAACATTTACCGTCCTAGCTGGTACTGGTAGCGTAATTGTGGTACAGCTCGCCGTACCTCTAGACGCCCAGCCGTCGCCGTTATAGCGGTGCTTTCAGTGTCCGAACAACTTGCAGCGCTTGCGTGTTCTCTTGTTTCCATTTATCGTTCCTACTGGAAACCCAAAAATGCTGCCAAAGGCATGATTTAAGAGTAGTCTTCCGTTATAGCTTTATCAGGTTACACCATGGTGACCGCAGCTGGCTAGTGCTCACGAGATAGCAGTCACCTCAATGGGAAATATTTTGATGTTTTAGTGTTATGAGATCTTGTTATTCCCCAAATGTTAAGGTATGTTTGGAGTTTGAACGATTAACCCTTACAGTCCAAAGGGCACCAACGTAGATCTCCAGACCTTTTTTGCTGAATTTATGCACAATTTGAACACGAATGTTGTCAAGCCGTAACTCTAAATAAATAGCAGAGTCTTTGCTTCATCACCATATAAACACTTTTTACCTGATCTAAATGATCAGCCCCACCGCCGTGTGATGAATTTGCCACCTAAATGTCTTTAACACGGCAGAACTTCAGGTTGTTTACACCCCCGACCCCCTTATTGAAACTACAGCCACGCTAATGCAAAACCTTTGTCTCTCCACATGATCATTCTTTCGTTTGATGTTTCGTCTTGAAAAGTTTGTTCAATCCACACTTTATCATTTACTGTTAATAAGAAAAAGACATTAGCAGCCACTCTAGAACCGAACTCCAGATACACGGGCTAGAGGTCCTGGATGACTGCGTTCATGTCCCACTGCTTTTTGGCGAGTCTCATTGGCTGACCGCGCTGTCAATCTCATTTCTGTGCGTATAGCTTCGTTCTACTGGCCCTGATGCTTCCAAAGAGGTGTTGTACGGACCAATCAGTCGCGGAGATACAAAGGTGTATAAATACAGCATCCATGTTGGTGAGGGCAAAGCCCAGCTTTGTCAATGTTGCATAAATAGGAACTGTGTAGAAGAAAGGGTACGAATTGTTGTATTTAAATTTTTTGAATCCATTCAGTCACATTATAATAATAAATATTGTATTCTACATGAGAAAAGTCAAATGGTACAGACCTCGCCTGAAGTTTAGGTTTCAAAACTTCTATAATATTGTTGTTTTTCAGTTTATTTGAATCAATCTTAACAGATAATGTTAAGATTTTTAACTATGAATTTATTGAAGTTTGAGGGTCCAGCTGCATTTTTCCAAAGAGATAGCCATCCTAAAAGTACTTCTTTTTTTTCCGGCAGACAAACAGTAGTTTTTACATTGTGCCATGCGCATTTACACTTCAGCAATGACACATAAACTGATATTCACATATCCTAGTAATTCTCACAAGTGTTCTCTTTATTATTTGACCAAGAGTAATCAAATAGAGCTTGTAGTTACAGAAATATACTCATTTAATGATTACCGAGGGTCCGTCGAAGATATTCTCTGCACTTATTAATTACATTACTCTAATATGCGAGCTTTTACTTCCTTAAATATTTGGTTTAAAATGTTTATTAGCAAAATACTGCAGGCAGACCACCATTCTGTAGTGAAACAACCTGTATGTCATGCTTTGCGGCTGAGCTAGTTTTGTGTCCCTGTCCCCGTATTTAGGGTCGGGTGTTTTTTTTTTTTTTTCTTTATACCCTTTAGCCTTCCTTATGTCATACCCTGCTATGATCTGCCAAATCAGGCTCACTTCTGCTTTTCTCTCATGACTACATGTAATATAAGGTATTACCTCAGGTTGAAGACACAAAAAGCAACTCCGTCACAAGATATATGCTGTTACTGGAAGGTTACCGTTCGTTCTGAAGGTTTTCGCGCATAGAAAGCGGCTGGTGGGTTGACATCGTTGTGTTGAATAACAGACTCGTTGCCAGTAGGGTCGACTGGGGAGGGAGGCTTAATAAACAAAGCAAAGGGTCAGATTATGAGCAGAAGAAGAACAGCAACAATAGTAAAAGCTTTATTATTATTATTATTTTTTGGTCCTTCTCTGAGTAGGTGTATAAACCAGTGGATTATTGCTCTCTAAAAACCCCGTTGTGAAAACTGAGTGGCGGACGTCTGTGGATCTAAAAAATATTACGTCTTGGAGGTCCGCTATCTACACAGAGTTTACGTCAGCCCCTTAGCAAACTTTGTGAAACTGAGTGGGAAAAAGACTCGTAGATTTACACATCGGTGCCACCAAGCGTCGAGATTACAATGAGCAGAACGCCGTTGGAACGTCGGTGTTTCTGCAGCTCTGTGGACCCGAGAAAAAAGGCCTTGCTGTATTGCTACAATGACGAGCACGCCTGTATAGGCAAGGCGACGTGATCAAATCTAGCAACACTTGTTTCACCTGTCATGCATGGTGGTAACGGCATCATGCTGCGGGGGTTTTCGCACGAGTTCAACAAAGCGGATGGAAATACGAAGGAGTGGCTGCTACGACAGTTAGATGATTGAGACCTGGACAACTTCTGGAATGGCACTCCTAAAGCCTCCCAACTTTAGCTCTGTTTAAAATGTATCGAGCAGGGAAGCCAACGTTTTTAGATTAACCTTACTAACCTCTTCCAAGAGGAGGGGGCAGAATGTGCCAGAAGCTCATCGACGCCATCAGAAAGCTTTGATTTTGTACGTATAATTTGTAGGTTACGGGAAATCTGCAAATTTTGACATGCAGATTCAGTTCTTTTTCTTAGAAGTCATATCAGGTTGTTTTGTAATCACCCCTCCTAGGGCTGGGCAATATATAGATTTTATTGAATTTAATGTTTGTGAAGATTTAAAGTTTTTTTGGGGGGGGGGGTTGAGAAATCGAAGGAAAAAAATTCACCAATGCATCTCTTTAAGTTTCCATATTTCAAAGTGATTTCAACATGTTTTACTTGTATTTATTTGGACTTCAAATGAAGGGAAAAGAAAAGAAAAAAAGTTTTCTGTCGTTTGCAATGTACCGTAGAATTTTATTGATGTTGCGCTTTCAAAATGACTGTTACAGTCAGCCAAAGTGCTGTACAGGAAGAATACGCATACAAATATTTAGGGATGTGTATTGGCGAGAATTTGGTGATACGATATGCATCACAACAAAGGGGAGACGATATATTGCAATACTTTGAGTAAGACTCTATATTGTGATTTTTAAAACTAACTCATCAGCTGATGTATTGCATTGCATATTAACTAGATGTTTAACTGTTTAAAATTTAACTGTAGAAAAACTTTCACAGCATTTTAAACACTCCAACCTGTTTTCATACTTTAACATATTCAGTTTTATTACTAGATCTAGTTGATCCACTGGAACAAAGAAGGCGGCCACAAACTACCGGTCATATTTTTAATTTTGCTACAAAAAGTACTGTCATTAATGGTTTCATTTAGAGTCTAAAAAATAAAATAACAATCGATTCATTGATACAATATCGCGATACGTCGGAGTATCGATATTTTCTTACATCCCTACAAATATTTTGATTTCTTTTTAAGACTAGAAAGGGAGAAAAAAAATAGATTCATTAAAAAAAAATCTAATTATTTTTAATTCATTTTACACAAAACGACTGTAAACTCAGGTGACATGTTCAACTTTTGAAAAAGTCATCTAGTACCCAATTGTATTTGAGTGTATATTTATTTAAAGATATAGTCTACTGTCTCTGATTAAAAAAATAAAATAAAAAATGTGTTAACACTGAAAACGGGGACATAAATATTCCTTGTGAGGGTCCTTCCATCACTCTGTCCTGCAGCTTTTACATGCATATTTGCTCCAACACACCTGAACCAAATGAATGGCTCGTTAACCAGACTTTTGCCAAACTTTATGGGTAATGAAATGATTTGGTTCAGCTGTGTTGGAGCAGGAGGAGTTGGAGACCCTCTCCTATCCTGTATACAGTTATAATAAAGTGTTGTTTATCTTTCCCTAAGCTATTATTGTCTTTTTAACCTTGGTGATTAGTTTGAGATCAGTTTCGAGATGATTTATAGGAGGTTCTTGATGCCCAACTTGAGATGGCCTTTGCAGCCTTTTTCTTAAGATGGCATTTTAACTCATTAACCCTCACGCCGAGGAGTCGGCGCTCTGTTCGGTTAATGGGTTGGCATATGTTTTTGGTGCCTTTTGCTAACTGGTGCGACGCTGGAAGAAACAGCAGGACATCTGCAGCGTTTCAAACGCAACGCTCTTGTGTAGAGAGTTTCATAGGCAAGGTGCAAAATCTGCATGACACATGGATCAGTCCAATCAAATTTTTTTTTTTTAGAAATCCAGGCCACAACAAAACAGTTTTTTGGTTTGTATTAAGGTGACACAGTTCTTGTCCTCAAATCTTGTTACAGCTTTGTCTCTCTCTCTCTCTCTCTCTCTGTCTCTCTGCCCCCCTCCTTACTAATGCTGCTCCCTCATTGCATTTTGCAGTACTATGCTCTCCAGATACTGGAAACAGTTATCAAAACAAGATGGAAGATCCTGCCACGAAATCAATGCGAAGGTAAGGGGGGTTCACTCTGCCGTTGATGTAACGCTACTCGCTGGCTTTAAGTGTTGTGACGTGTGGTTGCCATGTTGAAGGGTATTCCCCCCGCTAAGCATGCTGGAACGTTTTCTGCTCCACTGGCTTGCACTCAACTTTTTTTGGACTAGCTAGAAGAGAAGGCAACTAAAACCACCCCCGACATTATCATTCTGGTGTCGAACTTAGCTTTGTTGGCATCTGTTAGAGAGGTAGCTGTAAAACGTTAGCACCCTTGCTTGCAGTTTTTAATGCCACCCTCCCATTTGCAGAAAGAGGGTTTGTAGGATTTGGATGCTTTACCTCTCCGTGTCATGGGGGGAGGGTAGTTTGAATCTAGTTATCCTTTCCACTCAGTCCTATAAGTTAACTTGCAGTTAAAGGGGCTATATGCAACTTTTCCCCCAAAATAAACGTAACAATAGCCTTTATATTTGACCATTTATGACTCAAACATCTCCTGATGAGCATACTGACACCTTGTCAGCTCACAGTGGGTGCACCTATAAGCCTGTATCCAATTTTTTTCTTTTTTCTGTCTGGTCCGATTTTCCCGCGCTGTCTGTGGATGTGATGTCAAGCGCGTTCATGTTAAATGTTTCAGATCACTCTGCCACCACCGCTAGTCAGCACTTAGCCAACACTCGCAAGCAGTTCAATGGATTGTGCGAATGCACAGAAGAGACCAAGGACAACTTTAACACCAATAATAACTCCACAAAAGACTAAAAAGGTTAAACCCCTGACAAGTGCCCGAAAAAGATCGAAGATTGAGAGCGACCGGCGTATGAGCGCGCGCTGCGAGAGCGAGCAGAAAGGAAGAGCAGTTCCGTTTTTTGGCCACAGGTGTCAGTCGTGAGTTTAAATTTCAGAAAATTGCATATAGCCCCTTTAAAGCTGGTCAGAAGAGATTCGGACGTTACCAGAAATCCTTAATGTGTAGCCGAGGTAGATTTTTAAAGATGACATCAGATGATGCCTTGTCTGTGCATTGCATTGGTCCAGTGATTTGAAAAGTTATTTTTTTATTAATTTCTAAATATGCTAATGAAAAAAATACAAATGTTTACATGTCCAGTTTTTAATTTCTGGCTAATTGCCCCTCAGTTTATTTTTAAGCACCAATGGCTGTGAGTACGTTGAGATTTGTAAGAGTCCCCCCCCCCAAAAAAGAGGGAAGAGGGACATGACTGATAATTGCCCTCAATTTTTATTGTTTGAAGAAAATGGAACAAAATTGGTAATCGATGTCAAATCAATTGATTCTGCCTCCCTCCATTATTCTATAATTTTACTAAAAAACAAATTCATTTTTCCCCATTGACCTAAGACTTGCCTGCTTCTGACCGTAGATGCCTGAATTTTGTTCAAGTGGCAAACCCAGTGCAGGGCGACCGGCAAGTATGTCCTTTCCCCCCTTGTGTCAGAGTATTGCCTCGTTTTCAGGCTCCTCTCACCACACCCCAGCACATCATTTTCAGTACAGTCAAGAAGCAAATGCGAGGGCACTGAAACTAGTGTTCCTTTCATTTTTTTTGTTGTTTTTGTTTTAACATGCTCTGCTCACATTGAGAGTCCTGACTGTGAAAAAAAACAAAACAAACAAACCCCAAAGGAAATGTAGCTTCCACTGAGCTGACTAAAAAACGTTTTCGCCCTGCAGCAGTTCAGTGGTAGTTGCAGTTTACATTCGTGGTTTACAATTGGCTTTTTAACAGTATTAAAGTGGAGGGCCACACCTTTTTTCTTCTTCTTCTGCTTCTTTTTTTTAATGTAAATATATGGGATAAGTTTGGTAGCTAAGCTAGTTTGATGCCAGCAGATTTGTTTCAGGGTTCTTGTGTAATTTGCTTCAGGCAGCTCGTCATGTCAGGATATGTTGGCATAAATGTTCTGGTAGGTAATGCTAACATTCTTCTTCTGATGCCTCTGTGTATTTGCCAGGTATAAAAAAGTATGTTGTTGGGCTCATTATTAAGACTTCGTCGGACGCTTCAAGTGTAGAGGTGAGTGAACTCCGAAGGTCAACCTGTAAATAATGTTTACATTGTGCAGGAAGGAGGTTTGTCTTGGAAATGAGGTCCGTTTTTAAAAGTGAGACCACGGAGGAAAACTATTAAAGAATTGGAAGTGTTTTGTACCTTGCAAAAGTATTCATATCCCTTAAAAATGTCCAACTTTTGTAACATTACTCCGATTTTCTGTGAAATTTATCTGGATCATATGTAATAGACCAACAAAAGTAGCTGGTTTTCACCGATTAATTTTCTTGTACAAACAAAAGTGTTTTGAGTTTTTGCATGAAGCTTTTCTTTGCTCAGATACCTTGAAATACATTTTTGTGCAGCTTATTGCCCCCCCAGTGGTCACCTAATAGGTAAACTGTCTACCTGTGTGTGTGTTTGTGTAATTTAGTCTCTGTGTAACCAGAACTGTTCAGTGAAAGCCTCAGACGTTTTACGGAGAACATTATGGGACAAACATCATCGTTAGGAGCAAGGACCACAGCAGACGGGTCAGGGATAAAGTTGTGCAGAAGCTTAACCCTAAATTTAGATTTTACCTTGATATTCAACGATAAAAAACCCCCATTGATATTGGCTTATGTGGTGTCATTTTTCTTAGCACAACCTGAACTGTTTGAATTGAACTGAACTGATTGCATATTAGAGCTTAAAAACATAAATTTCTTCGGATTAAAACTTTTCTATTTGTGTTATTTGCTACTTTCTGTTGGTCTATCACTTAAAATCCCATTAAAATCCAGCACTGTTTGGGGTTGACTAGTGATTAAAGTGTGAGAAGGTTTTAAATACTTAAGCTGTGGTTGGAGAACCTGCTAAAGAACCGGGTACGACGTGGCGCAGAGATCACGCAGTCTGCTGGCCCGACGACGGCGTTTGGTCTCGCAGAAGGTTGAGCGGTTAAGTCGGACGTCTCTGTTCGACTCGGGGCGGATAAAAAGCGAAGATTCCTTGTTGACCTTCAGATGTTTTGATTGTTCTGATGTGAGACGGAACAAAAACATTTTCTGCTCTTCCTTCTGGAGACTAAAACAAAACGTTTCAAATCCAAAAATGGACTAAATGTAAACTTAAAACTGGTTGCCGAGTTTAAGTTGAGAAGTTCTATTATGAGCTGAACTTTAAAAAACGAATCAGACGCTGTTTTGTTGCTACGTCAGTGTCCTGAAGCCAACACAATCACCTTTACTAAGAGGTCAGGTTACACTTGGGAGGACACAATAATTATAGCATTTCTGTGACACAAACTGGAAGCTGTTTACGTGCTGCACGTTGGTATTTAACTTCCTGAAAAGCAAGAAGGAAAACACGTCTTCAGTAACGAGTCAGCTTTCACTTACTATCATTTTCAACGACTACTTAGTAATGCTGCACAACCTGAAATTAGTTCTTAGCGTCAATTTTTTTTTGGGGGGGGGGGGGGGTAGTTTGTTCATGGTGCTAATCTAGATCACTGTTTCCACACTTCCTCATCCCAGATAAATTCTTTTTTTAATCTTTTTATCTAAATTTTTTTTCTTGCTTCCTTCCTTCTTTGTCTACTTCCTACCTTCCTTTTCTGTCTCTCATCCAACCCTTCCTTCCTTCCTTCCTTCCTTCCTTCTTTGTCTACTTTCCCACCTTCCTTTTCTGTCTCTCATCCAACCCTTCCTTCCTTCCTTCCTTCCTTCCTTCCTTCCTTCCTTCCTTCCTTCCTTCCTTCCTTCCTTCCTTCCTTCCTTCCTTCCTTCCTTCCTTCCTTCCTTCATATTCTTCCTCATCTGTTATTTAGATTTTTAATGGTTGTATGAGAAGTGCTTTATAAATAAAGTTTGATTGAATAAATTAACACATTAGTGAATGAATCTGATTTTATTTTCAGTTTTATGGATAATGTTGGTAAACTAACGAAAGGAGAACCAAAATAACTCTTTACTGACACTTGTAATGTTCTGATTAATGAGATTAATGATTTTAGTTTAATTCGATGAAGATTTCCTTGACTCTTGCACCACCTTTCTCCAGTTTGTTACAGAAACTACTAAACATTCTTATGATTGGTTTGATGGTTTTCTTCAGCCTAAAATGCAGTTTTGTTTTGAAAGAGTATTAATGTCCTTTGTTTCTCTGTTTGTAGAAAGAGAAAGTGTACATTGGAAAGCTGAACATGATCCTGGTTCAGGTAAGTTTCAGCAGAATAAAAAGTCCATCTTGATTAAATCATATAAAAAAAAAATCTAGAGTAGATTCATTTCAATATATGTCACCTAAAAACTTTTATTTCCTGTTTTACCAACTAAAATTACAGTAGAAATAAATCTGTGTTAGCACTGTACATAAACCAAGCATCTTCATAATTGCAGCTATAAACTGTAATGGTGTCTTACCACACAGTATTGGGTGGAAGTGGTAAATATTCTTTATTTATTTACAAACTGAGTCAATCAGAATGTGTTTTTTTTAAAAGCATTTTATAACGTTTAAATGTTGGTTGTTAGCACTGATGCATTCAGTTTATCAGAGAATGCATGATACTGAGTTTAATAGGAGCGAGAGAAGAAAAGATTGTATCAGCATAAAAAAAAAAAATTACTATCCGTTTTTCAAAAATCTGTTGTCAGTGTAGAGGAATTAAGCCCAGGTTTGGCTTATTTTAGTTTGTCAGTTTTTAAATGGGACTCCATTTTAAAGTGGTTTTAATGCAAAAAAAAATAAAAAATAGCACTGAAATCAACTTTTTGGGGTTTTGGCAAACGGTAAAAGTTTGTAGATTAAAAGCTTTTCTTAGTCTGTTCAGTCTGACGTCGTCTTGTTTAGTTTCTAATAGTGTAGAAGAAGAAACAAGCTGCAGGAAAAAAAAACATGGAGGCATAAAGAGGACAAATGAGTACAGCTTAAAGTTTTTATGGTAGATGGTCATTATTAGGACTTTGGAGGCCACAACTTTGTCTGTCATCTGCTTTGTAATTTATTCTTTAACAGATTTCCCCCCCCACACACACACACACACACTTTTTTCTTTTTCTTCCGTTCACCTGACTTTGATCCGTCTAATAAAAATCGGCACTGTGCTCACAGATCCTGAAGCAGGAGTGGCCCAAGCACTGGCCCACCTTTATCAGCGACATTGTGGGCGCAAGCCGCACCAGCGAGAGCCTCTGTCAGAACAACATGATCATTCTGAAGCTGCTCAGCGAGGAAGTCTTCGACTTTTCCAGCGGACAGATGACCCAGGTCAAGGCAAAACACCTGAAAGACAGGTGAGTCGGAGATGACGCTGCTGTCGTTCGGCAAACCGACACGACTGGTTCCAGTTAATGTGGTTACATCAATGCTCTGGTTGATGAATGCAGCGATATCAGCCCCACTTGGTAGCATCTTGAAATAATGAATGACCAATAATAAGAAAGTAAACAGGATTTTGCTGATAAAACAAAACAAAGTGATTAAACTGAAGCATCTTTAGTCGTATCACAGTTACAGAAGTCTGTGTGTTTCTCCTAGACTATATTGTCTTGAAGTCTTCAGGCGGGCGGCTAACATTTAAAAATTTTTGTTTTTCAAGTAAGAATCTTAAAAACGTCCACCTTTTTTAAAGATTTTATTTTATTTTTTTCCAAAACATTCATAGCAAGCGTCTTATTTACCCTTTGTAAGCTAAAATATCTCCAAAGGAGGACATGCTGAGCAAGCAGCAGGCAGGCCGTCCCCTCCCGCAGGAGGTTCATGTGAGACGATTGTCCCCCAAAAATCTGAGCGGCGTCATGAAGCTCTGCTGAAGGACAGCAGTGGAAGAATCAACAGTGTTTCAACAAAATATCCTCAACGTGTGTCATTAATGTGACGTTCAGAGGAGCGGTCCCAAAAACCTTTCAGTTTGTGACCCTCTGGGGGCGTTTTGATCGGACTTTCCTCCATCGGGGTTCAATCTGTTGGCCTGCTCCTCTCAGCAGGGAGGGTTGCCGTGTTTGTTTGCTATGTTGCTATAAACCGCCTCGCCAGCAGCTCTTCAAATTTTACACAGCCGGTTGTTTGGCGACGTCTGCTCATTCCCCTCTGAGTTACAACCAATCAGCACGAGTCAACCACAGCTCCCGCCCAGCGGCTCTACCGGGCCATATCCGAGTACATACCCCCAGACTGGTACTTCGTTCGTTCATGAAACGGCCCCGAAAACAGGCCTTGTCTGTGCACTCCGGTGTAGAGGAGACGCGCTCATACCTTAAAAGTCCGGTAAAATTACCCCGAAGTCCCCATAGTGGAAACGCGTCTATTGAGACCCATCAAATCACAATAAGAAAGACTTGTGCATTCATGCAATACTGCAAAGTGTGTTGAAACACAAGCGCAGTAGAAAAAGCCCACATCAACACACATTATACAGTGGGCCCTTCTGCTTATTCACAGCTCCATATTTGCTGATTTGAGGGGAAAAAAGCCGCTTGGGATCCTCATAGGCTGTATATAGATGGGCGGAGCCTCCGTGACGTCACCCGTAGGTTTCTGAAGAGCTGATTTGAAGCCAACTGGGCGGTTCCCACCACCGCCATCTTGGCCACGTCGCGGGTCTCGTCACGCTTGGAAAATGCAAAAAATGGAGAAAGAGGTGGAGCTGAGAGTGGGGGTGGATGATTGGCACTCGGAGCTGACGTAGCTACGTGCTAACCGAAGCTAACGGAGGTTAGCGGGCGCTTTTAGCCAGAAAACCACGGCCGAGCGACTGCTACCCCTCTGCCTTCTAAGCATATTCTATAATTTTGTCAAATAAAAGCATGAAGCCTTGTTGGTCTAAAGCTTTCACTAAAACTGTGATTTTTAATTAAAACAAGTTTTAATAATCAATATGTAAAGAACAAATATGAATATTTCAACCCATTTTGACAATAAAAAAAAAATGCACAGCAGAAATATAATTTTACTTGCCGAAAAAAATGGTGTACTATTAACATCCAAACACGAATAAACATTTCTGACTCAACTGATGGTCAAGTTCAGAGAAATAAAATGAGACTTTTAACATGAGGCCGAGGCTGAAGGCCTTCCCTGGAGCCAGCAGAGGGGGGCAAGCCGCTAGCCACCAGCGCTAATGCAGCTCATCTGAGACCTGTCAATCAAAAGGGCACGCCCCTTATTATTCATAAGCTTACATTAAATCTAAACGGAAGAGTTTTTTAAAAAGAAATTCACCCCTCTCAGAGTTGTCATGACTATAAAGTTGACCTATTAAACCTAAAATGTTTTTTGTTTGTTGAACGAGGCTGTAAACATGTTTATTTCTTCCGTGAAGTTGCCATTTTTAACATGGGAGTCAATGGGAATTTGCTCCTTTCTGCAGCCAGCCCCTAGTGGATGAGGGGAGGTACTGCATTTTCTGGCTTCACCTTTGGCCGGTGGAGTTTGCTTCTTGGAGAAGCTGCAAACCCTTATTTTCCTTGGAACTTATTGGCTGTACCTTTTTTTTATTTTATTTTATTTTTATTTATTTTTTTATTTATTATTATTATTAATTTATTTTTTTAAAGCTAAATAAGGAAGGCCGTATTCATAAGCTTCCGCTGTCATGTTGAGACAATTTGTATCGTGTGTATTTGGTGTTTGAACCCTCAAAATGGGTCTCAAGTATTCTATTCAACTATTTGATTTATTTGCAAGTACAGCTATTATTCTCATTCAACATTTTTTAAATCTTATTTTTGCTGTACCATTATTTTTATGATTAAATGTCATTTCTTGAGCGCATCCCACATGGGGTCCATGACCCAACTTTGGGAATCATGGCTTCAGAGGACAGTTCTCTATAAAACTTAACAGATAAGCTTGTGCTTACTATAGTTTTATTAAACTATGTTGAGATTCCTCAAAGCTATTTTTGCGGTTGTGATGGGACCAAATGTTATTTTAATACGTTCTGTTTTCCTTCCAGCATGTGCAATGAATTCTCCCAGATATTCCAACTTTGCCAGTTTGTCATGGTATGATATTCACCTTGTCTTTGATATTTACCTGTTTTTTATTTATTTATAATCCTCTGCTGATCAGCTTGGTATTCACATGTTTTTGTCCCTGTTTGCCCTTTAGGAAAACTCCCAGAATGCCCCTTTGGTCCACGCTACCCTGGAGACGCTCCTGCGTTTCCTCAACTGGATCCCACTGGGATACATCTTCGAAACCAAACTAATCAGCACGTTGGTGTACAAGGTGTGGAAATGTCCCAACACGTTTGTTTTCCTGTTTTAAAAGAATGCAGGTCGGTTGGTTGAATGACTGAGATCTCTTCCCAGTTCCTAAACGTCCCCATGTTCCGCAACGTGACGTTAAAGTGCCTGACGGAGATCGCCGGAGTGAGCGTGAGCCAGTACGAGGAGCAGTTTGTCACCCTCTTCACGCTGACCATGTGTCAGCTCAAACAGGTGGGTGGAGCAAAAGCGACGCGGACGTTTCACCGCCGTCTCGGGAAACCCCGAGTCGGATCTGACCGCGATCCGCCTCTGTCCAGATGCTGCCTCTGAACACCAACATCCGGCTGGCCTACTCCAACGGGAAAGACGACGAGCAGAACTTCATCCAGAACCTCAGTCTGTTTCTCTGCACTTTCCTCAAAGAGCACGGGCAGCTCATCGAAAAGCGGCTCAACCTCAGAGAGACGCTGATGGAGGTGGGAGGAAAACCACACTAGTTTAAAATATATACATATATATGAGAGGGAAAAAGTCAAAACATTTTAGTTTGAAATAAAAGGGATGTAATGTATCTCATTCAGGCGCTCCACTACATGCTCCTGGTGTCGGAGGTGGAAGAGACGGAGATCTTTAAGATTTGCCTGGAGTACTGGAACCACTTGGCCGCTGAACTCTACAGAGAGAGCCCGTTCTCCACATCCACGTCTCCTCTGCTCTCGGGCAACCAGCACTTTGACGTGCCGCCTCGCAGACAGCTCTACCTCCCTGTCCTTTCCAAGGTACCGACCAGCTGCAGTTCTGCTCACATCTGCTCATCCTGGCTAAAAGCTTTAGCTACTTCTGGGCCGTAAATGATTCGGATGAAGTATAGTGAATATTTAGAATAAATGTAAATACACACCACCTCACTAGTATGGGTTTAAATGTTTGTTAGCAGTTTTCACCTCGTCCTGATGCTTTACATACCCATCTCAGGTAGCTTTTTCTTTTTTTTCTTTTTTTCTTTTTTTTTTTAATTGGTCGTTTGCCCGACTCAGACGTAACTTAGGGAAATCCTTTTCCAGAAGCCAAATGTTGGCCTGCTAAAGTCGTTCTAAAGCAAATTTTGGTCCGTTTATGTCAACAAAATGAAGGTGCGGATGATTTTAGAGGTTGTTTAGGCTAGTGAACATACTCGATGCTATTTTCGATACCACGGCAACATTTATTGAAGGGTTTTTTTTCTAGTTGAGAGCAAAAATATGCGGAGCGTTACGTTGTTAGAATATTTTAACCTCCTTAATTATGGCAAAACCAATAAGTAAACATCCCTCGTTTATGAAAATATATAATTAGAGATATCATTTTGTGTCCGTGAAGCCAATGTTTAAGCGGATAGCGTTCAAACAACTCATTGGGGAGAGGCTGAGTGTTTGTTTTTGCAGCTCTGCCCAAATTGTCGCATTTCCTCAAACGGCAAAAAAAAAAAAAAAGAAGAAATGGTAATTTTGTATCGATTTTGACAAATTTTTTATCTTTAAATAATAGATTTTTTTTATCAAATATTTTTGACAACCCTATTAGAGGTAGGCTTCCTTTTTCATTTTTCTGTCTAGTTTGTGCAGTGCACCAGTTCCTCTGGCAGCAGATCAACCCCATAGCATGATGCCACCACCTCCATGCTTGAGAATTGTTAATAGTTGTTATTTTAGGGGCCAAAACTGCTCCGTCTTCTTCTCGTCTGACAATAGGAGACATTTGGCTTGTCTTTGTGGGGATTTTTGGAGCAGGGACTTCTTCCTTGTTCCAGTGTTTTGCAGTTCATGGCAGACTTGATCCTTGGTGGATCGTTAGGTCCTCCAGTGCTTCCCAACTTGACATAGACGTTACGTTGCGAATTTATTCTCATGCCTTGAAGCTCTTTGCCAGTAATTCATTACTTACATCAGTTATTTAATAGTCATTCAGAAACTACAGCCCCTTTCAGATCATAGTTTCACAATAAACATGTAATAATGCATTCATAGCTTTAAATACAAGCAAATTTGGTGTCCATCAGATTCTGCTCAGGTCAGATGGGCTGTGGAAAATCACCGTCTGGTGCTTCGGCCCTTTGTGCGCCCTGCACACTCCTGCTGCAGCTGCTGTCTTGGCTTTGCATCCCACCGCTACTTTCACAGTCCTGCATCGACCCTTGCATCTCGTAGTTTGTTACTGTCAGGTTCTCACAGCGGCTTAAAGAAAACATGCAGATCATGGAGCGAAAGGATGATCTGAAAGGGGGCTTACAACTACATCGTTCCATTGCCAAAGCAGCAGGAGTAGCCAACATTTCCAGTAAAACAAAGTTATTTTTCTTATCTTTTATTCCTTGGGTGAATGCTTGCAAGAACCCAAATCAGACTCTTTAGTTAATTGTTTGTTTAGTGACCAGAAGTCACATTGCTATCGTAAACCTTTGCAATATTATCACAGATCTCATGTTTTCCTTAACCTCCTGTTCTGTTTTCTTTCATCAGGGCGACGGTTCAGGTCAGATAGTCAAAGATCTATCTTGGTTTGGTTTGGTTAAAATGTAAACATGAAATCGGTGCCAAATGACCCACTAATTTAAATTAACCTGTAGGAGGGGTGGTCAAATAAACATAAATAGGTAGAACTAACATTTGGCCCCAATAAATCCAAACTTTTGCTGCCGATTCTCGTTTTTAAAATCACTCTTTTGTCATTTTTTGTGGCATCACTTTTATCCTAAATAAAATAAGGATTCAAATAAATTATCAAAAGCCCCAAAATGTAAGGAAACTTCTCGCTGCTATGACTGTATGTTAAAATTGGATGAGCACTGAACACATGGTCTGAGTGTGGGGAAAGTTGGAGTGTTTTAAGATGTTGACATTGGCTGCTTTTTGTTTCATTAATGAATGGTGAGACGGCGTGGAAGGGTGGGTGGGGTGTCTGAGCTGTTTGAACCTTTCGGATCCTGCAGCGTCTCGGCTCACAGACGGTGCTAGAATCAGTTGGCACTGCTGTAAGACATGTCGCCGCTAATCTGCTGCCAAAAGAGTTGGTGCTTACACCGTTGATAATAAATCAGCAGCCGCTAAAGTCGAGTAAATGTTTTCCCCTCTGCTCATGCCCTGTATTTCATAGACGAGCGCTATGATCCATCTAAGCTATGCATATGGATATGCTTGAGAAGGCTGTGCTGACCGATGATGTTACGTCTTGTGGCAGGTGCGTCTGCTGATGGTCAGTCGGATGGCCAAGCCAGAGGAAGTCCTGGTGGTGGAGAACGATCAGGGGGAGGTGGTCCGGGAGTTCATGAAGGACACGGATTCCATCAACCTCTACAAGAACATGAGGGAAACCCTTGGTAGGAGTTAATAACCAGGGCATCTGGAGTTCACATTCCCTACAGAGACCCTTATGGCCAGATTTGCTGTTCAGGTCCTGCAAATCTAATCAGATTTTTATTATTATTATTGTTGTTGTTGTTGTTGTAAGATGATCTATTTATACTCTACAGGGTCCGATGTGACCCGGCGCTAACTTAAAGGTCATCGTAGGTGATTCATCTAACTAATTCACCCACATCAGTAAATCTGGCCTTGAGTTGACCTTTTCTTGGTCAGTACCGCAGAAAGCATTGATTTAATTTATTTTATGCATCCATAGCTGCATATATTCTCATCTGATCAATCATCCAAGAGCCGGTGAATTTGTCTGAGCACCACTGTAATATTTAAACGTTGTAGGAGAATGGGCCGTTAGCACTGCCGGCTGGGCGGAGCCTTTCTGTGCGTCTGCGTGGACTTCCTCCCGGTGCTCTGGTTTTCTTCCACAGTGCAAAGAAACGCAGGTTAGACGGATTGGAAACTCAAAAGCCTGATCCGGACAGGCTTCCAGCTTTTTCACTTTAAAGAGATAAATTATGGATGCATGTAGGGAAAGATCTAGCTTTGATAGTTATGACTAACAGAAGTGGAGAATCGTCATTTATAATCTGCTAGGCCTCAGTAAGAATCCATGAGAACTCTGACCATCAAATATCAATTCACCCCTTTGAATTTCTCTTATATTCTTACTGTTCTGGCTGATTGAATTCCTTTCGGGTAGATAATGTACTCTGGCTGATCGTGGTGGTGTTTTGCCCTCCTGCAGTGTACCTGACTCACCTGGATTATGCGGACACAGAACGTATAATGACAGAGAAGCTTCACAATCAGGTGAATGGCACCGAATGGTCCTGGAAGAACCTCAACACGTTGTGCTGGGCCATCGGATCGATCAGCGGGGCCATGCATGAGGAGGACGAGAAGAGATTCCTCGTGACCGTCATCAAGGTAAAATGGAGCCGTGGGCTCAGTAGTAATATGCAGAATTTAATGTGTTTAAAACCCCACTGCAATTTCCGCCCTAAATGTTTTTTAGAACGCGTACCCAAATTTAAATTAAAGCTGTTCTTAAACCAATAGAGACATGGCTGGGGTCTCTTTGGAAAGAAAACACTCCCAGAACAGGGAGAATAAGTGCTATCATTACAAAGTTATATGATGTTTAATACACTGGAAGAGATGACATTTTATTTCCGCCTATTTATTTTCTAAAAATACATCCTCTAAAAGTGGCTTTAGAAGGAATTAGTCACCTAAAACACACTGTGGGTCTAAAGCCTGAATTATTATTTTTATCCACACCAAATGTCACTGCAATAAACTAAAAATTTGAATTTTGTACATATTTTTCGAACTAAAGGTCAAGACGTCCCAAAAGTGTTCCAGATGCGCCATCACCAGGTTTAATTCATAAATCTTTACTGTTCCCCTCTTAATTAAAAACATTTTCAGAATCATGACTGTTTCTTGTCCAACAAAGCTCCACGAATTCCTCTACGTTATGTTTTATTTTAAAAGTGTGTTTTGACACGTTACTGAAAGGGTATATTACTGGTGTGTAATTATTTCATGTCCGTGTTTGGATAGGCCATTTACACCGGCAGTGATAAAGCTCACCCAGTCATGTGAGGTACCATCGTTTTCAGCTTTCCATTGGCTATTTGATGCGTCAATTATCAGAATTTTGCGCCGTGATTGTGACATTGGGAACAGGATACAGGAAGAGAGGCCATAAATAGGATTACATTCATCAGTAAAATTATTGAAAAAGCTGTTTCAGCAGTTAAAAAGCTTCATAACAATGACCAACCGCTTTGATGTTTTTCAGTCTGGTTTCCTTGCTCACCACGGCACTGAGACTGCCGTCGGCAAAGTTTTCAATGACATTCGCAAAAATACAGACTGTGGTAGAACCACAGTGCTGGTACTTTTGGACCTCAGTGCAGCATTTGACACTGTTGATCATGATATATTACTGGATCGACTGGAGAGCTGGGTCGGACTCTCTAGTACAGTACTTGCCTGGTTTGAGTCTTACCTAAAGAACAGGAACTTCTTTGTTTCAATAGGAAACTTTTCATCAGAATGAACAGAAATCACATGTGGGGTGCCCCAGGGCTCCATCCTGGCCCCCCTCTTATTTAATATCTACATGCTCCCACTAGCCCAGATTATAACAACTAATAAGATTTAGCTAACATAATTATGCAGATGATACTCAGCTCTACATTACGATGTCACCAGGTGACTTTGAAGCCATCCAAACACTAAGTAAATGCATCCATCAATGGATGGATGTGCCATAATTTTCTCTAGCTGAACATAAACCACACAGAAGTAATTACTTTTGGACCTAAAGAGGAAAGATCAATGGTCAGCACACAGCTTCAATTAATACAGCTAGAAAATACTGATCAAGCCAGAAATTTAGGAGTATTAATGGACTCAGAGCTGAACCTCCAGGGTCAAATAAAGGAAATCACTAGCTCAGCCTTCTATCACCTGAAGAACATTTCTAGAATTAAACGACTGATGTCGCAACATGACCTAGAAAAACTCATCCATGCATTTATCTTTAGTCGGATTGATTACTGCAACAGCGTTCTCACAGGTCTGCCTAAAAAGTCAATCAGACAGCTGCAGGTGATCCAGAACACTGCTGCTCCTGTTCCTCACTAGAACCAGGAAAGTAGAGCACATCACCCCAGTTCTAAAGTCCTTACACTGGCTCCCTGTAGCTCAGAGAATAGACTTCAAAATTATTTTACTAGTTTATAAATCATTGATTGGCTTAGCACCAAAGTATGTTGAAGACCTACTGTTACTATACCAACCCCACCAGACGACTCAGGTCCTGTAATTCCAGTTTACTCAACATCCCTAGAATCAGAACCAAACATGGAGAAGCAGGTTTCAGTTTCTATGCTCCTCTAATCTGGAACAAACTTCCAGACAACTGCAAAGCTGCTGAAACACTGAGTTCTAGTGAGTCACAACTAAAAACATATCTGTTTAGAGCTCCCTTTGAGTGATGCTTTGATGTATCATGTTTGTGTATGCTTCTTGCTTTATTGCTGTTTTTACTTTATATGCTTTGTGTTTTACTGCTATTTTTATTTTACCTCTTAATCATGTAAAGCACCTTGAATTACCTTGTTGTTGAAAGTGTGCTATACAAATAAAATTGCCTTGCCTCACATTTTTTTGTGATACATTTTTGCTGTTTATTCACTTTTTTTGGGGGGGCTTTATTCTTGTTGTGGACGAGCCATTTTGATGGAGCACTTTAATCGGACCCTTGTGGATGTAAAAAGACAGTTTTCGGCCGAGTTTTTGTTGCATATAATGGACGACATTTATTTACTTCGGGAGTGAGGGGGGTGGGTGGTTGTCAAAAGCGCTCGCTGTGTCTTCACTTATGATTGTATCCCTGATTGATATCCATAATTGGAATCACAAGACTCTTTCCAAAGATGCTTTCCAATTATATAAAATATGTATATGTTCATAGAAGTATGTTTAGAAGAGTGTCTAAAAAGAACCGTTAGGTCCGAAAAGTTTAAAAATTGCGTGTTTGTGTGTAGAAGTGGGCGATTATAAACGGTATAAGTTAGAAAATTATATAAAATTAGCTAATGGTAGAGATTTGGACTACCAGCCCACCGTGATTTTTATGACGTCATCAAGCTGTGCCTACGTACTCTGTACCAGGTACGCAGGGAGGATAAATACTGATCAGTGTTTATATTTACACTAGATATTGCATGTTTAAATTTCGTTGTTTTCCATTCAACGGAAAAGAAACGTGTTGAATTTGAAGCATTTTTATTTCAAATATGTGCAGCTTTATTTTTGTGCGATAATAAATTTATAAATAATCAGGAATGTGGAAATTAATGTTTCTCTTTCTACATTTTCCACTTCAGTTTAAACAATTTTAAACGTTGAATTTTCTTAACATTTAGCTTTTATTTTGTTTTAAATATCTTCATCTTTATTTATACTGTGAGAATTATTGTGTTGCATTTTTTGGGATAAGATTTGAATATTTTTTTATGCATTTTTGTTATGGTCTTTAAAAGGCATTCTATACTTTTTTTTTGTTTGAAGTTGTTCTGCTGTAATGTATCTGGTATTTGAGAATGTTCAAAAACATTCACCATTTTGACATATATAAACAGAAAAGAATATATCGCAATAAGTATCGTTAGCGCTTCAGATTATATCGCAATATAGATTTGAGGCCATATCACCCAGCCCTATTTGTGTGATCATTTTCAGGATCTCTTGGGTCTATGTGAGCAGAAGAGAGGAAAGGACAACAAGGCCATCATCGCTTCCAACATCATGTACATCGTTGGCCAGTATCCCCGTTTCCTCAGAGCCCATTGGAAGTTCCTAAAAACCGTCGTCAACAAGCTTTTTGAATTCATGCATGGTAAAATAAAATGCTTTCTTCCAATCAGCTGGTCAAGATACGTGAATTTGTTCTGCAGGTGTCAAATTGATTTTTCTCTCTTCCCGATCAGAGACCCATGATGGAGTTCAGGACATGGCATGCGACACCTTCATAAAGATAGCGCAGAAGTGCAGACGCCACTTCATCCAGGTGCAGGTGGGAGAGGTGATGCCCTTCATCGACGAGATCCTGAACAACATCAACACAATCATTTGTGACCTCCAGCCTCAGCAGGTTAGCAGGCAGCAGCTCGAACCCAGCGCTAGCAGAGGTCCGAGACGACCGGCCTTTCACGCACACATTTTCCTGTTTTTCCGCAGGTGCACACTTTTTACGAGGCAGTGGGTTACATGATTGGAGCCCAGACGGACCAGGCTGTTCAGGAGCATTTGATAGAAAAATATATGCTGCTGCCCAATCAGGTGTGGGACAGTATCATCCAGCAGGCGACAAAGGTTAGAGATCAGCGTTCTTTGTCTTTTTAGACATTGCAGGAAAATATCTACAGAGTTTTCACCGCACTCTGCCTCTCCTCAGAACGTTGACATCCTGAAGGACCCAGAGACGGTCAAACAGCTGGGCAGCATCCTGAAGACCAACGTTCGAGCCTGCAAGGCTGTGGGACACCCTTTCGTGATCCAGCTGGGTCGGATTTATCTGGACATGCTCAACGTCTACAAGTGCCTCAGCGAGAACATTTCTGCTGCCATCCAGACCAACGGTAAGGGTGCCAATGGGTGCTCACGATCTACATGTTGGCGCACGTTAGCAGCATCCTGAACAGATCCGTTCAGTTCACAACACAAGTCATCTAAACACTTTTTACCAAAAAAACATTCATTTCAATCCAATTATTCATCTGTTCTAGCTGATCCTAGTTATCAAACAGCATTAAGTTCAGTTTATTATTCAAAAAAGCTTTCTAAGGAAACTGGTCGAGTGTGTAGCGACAATGGAGAGGGGGAAAAAAACTCTCCTTTAACAGGAAGAAACCTCCAGCAGAACCTGGTTCAGTATGAGCGGACACAAAAAAAGAACAGAAGAACCGATGTAAGAGTATTTTCCATAGGAAGAAAGTAAAAAGTTAATGGCAGGAAAGGAAGACCTTTCAGTTGCTGGGAGTGTTTTCTCTCAACGCCAGACCAGGTGCAGCTTCTATGGAGGGAAAAAAACACATAATTATTAGCTTAAATGACAGGAAATAATGCAGGACAGTCATAGGGGGAAAAAAAGTAGCAGAGTGAAGAGAAATGGTCAGTCTGTCCTCGAGCAGTCTAAGCCTAGAGCAGCATAACTACAGAGATAGCTCAGGATGACCTAGCCCGTTAGAATGAGACGAGGAGAACCGCATTTCTGGACTGCACTGTTACTCTCCCGCTCCACCACTCATCCAACTACAGAGCTAAAATCAATCTGTTTTAACTAAAATGGGGTTTCTGCGGGGCATTAAAAGTCATTAAATATATTTTGTAAAAAATTAAGGCCTTAAATGATATTAAAAAGCTTTAATTTGATTATCATAAGCATTAAAATTCTTTCTGTAGTTTTCATGAAAAATACTTTTATAAACGGTAATTCGCTGTTAAACTGTATATTTGACGTACATTAGCGTCAACATGAAGAACCGTGTCAGAAACTGCCACCGACCTGCCATGCAGACGGTCGTGAACCCAGAAAAAAAAGAAGAAAAGAAACGACGTGCGCTGGAGCTGGAAGAGAAAAAAAACCCGTCTCCGTAGAGAACGGGGAAATGCAAATTCAAGCAAAAGTGGCTGGAAAACAAGAAATCCATGACATGTCTGCAGCCTGATGATACTCCAGACTGAGAAGGATTATTCAGTGTTTGCAAATAAAAAATATCAATCAATGATCATCATACATCAGAGACCTGATTGTTCCATATGTTCCCAACCGAGCACTTCACTCTCAGACTGCAGGTTTACTTGTAGTTCCTAGGACATGGGTCTCCAATTCCGGGCCTCAAGGGCCGGTCTCCAGCCAGTTTTAGATGCGTCTCTGGTCCAACACAGCTGATTCAAATCATCCAACTACCTCCTCAGCATGTCAAAGTTCTGCAGAGGCCTGCTAATGAGCCATCATTTGATTCAGGTGTGCTGAACCAGGGAAAGAACTAAAACATGCAGGAGACCGGCCCTTGAGGACCGGAATTGGGCACCCCTGTCCTAGGATTTCTAAAAGTAGAACGGGAGGCAGATCTTTTAGTTATCAGGCTCCTCTCCTGTGCTCTGTAGTTAAGCTGCTATAGGCTTAGACTGCTGGAGGACAGATTGGCCACTTTTTTTCACTCTGCTACTTTTCTCTTCTTCTGTACACTATACTTCTGTATAGTTGTAATGTTTAAAAAAAAACCCATTAAAAAGCCTTAAATCAGATTAGCTGATTTCTGCAGAAACCCTGTATAAGCTTTATCAAAAAAAACCTGACTGAAACTCTTCAAACAGCTCGTTATTGTTTAGATGCTGACAGACTTGATAAGCAACTATTTTCTCAAGGGCTTTGGATGAGAAAGGAAGGTTAGATATAGGTCTGTAATTCACCAAGTCATCTTGATCAAGGGAAGGTTTCTTGAGTAAAGGTTATATTACAGCTATTTTAAATTCTTGTGGTACGTATCCATTTACTAAGGATAGATTCATCATATCCAAAATGGGGCCAGGAACCAAATGGAACACTTCTTTAAATAATTTGGTTGGAATTGGGTACAACATACAAGTTGAAGGTTTAGATGAGGCTAATATTTTTGATAACTCCGAAAGCTCGACTGAATCAAAACAGCCTAAGCACAAATGAGGTTCTACAGTTCTTTTCGATGCTGCGTCATTTACTGAGGAAGAAGTAATCATGTTTGGGAGGATGCCAATGATTTTATTTTGAATAGTATTAATTTTATTTATGAAGAATCCCATAAAATCATCACTGCTAAGAGCTGGGGGAATAGTTGGCTCAACAAGAGCTATGACTCTGTGTAAGTTTGGCAACTGTACTAAAAAGAAACCTAGGATTGTTTTTATTCGCCTCTATTAATGATGAAAAATATGCTGTTCTAGCTTGTCGAAAGGTCTTTTTATACAGCAGTAGACTGTTATTCCAGGTTAAATAGGAATCCTCTAGATGTGTAGAGCGCCATTTTCTCTCCAACTTCCTAGTATTCTGCTTTAACGTACGCAACTCTGCGTTAAACCAAGGAGTCAGCCTCCTATGGCTAGCCACTTTCTTTTTTAAGGGGGCTACACTATCTAATGCCAAACCCAATGAGGACGTAACGCTGTGAACCAGACCATCAATTTCTGAAGGGTTAGAGATAGAATTGCTGCCATCCACTGTGTTACTCTGAGTCACTGAGGAAAGTAAGAATGGAACAGATTCTTTAAAAATTGTTACAGCATTGTCTGATAAAGCTCTACTATGATGAAATTTTCTTTCAGATTTAAGATGGTCAGTTAAAGTAAATTCAAAAGTTATTAAGAAGTGGTCAGACAGGACGGGTTATGTGGGTGGACTGTTATTTCCTCACACTCAATACCGTATGTCAGTACAAGGTCCAAAGTGTGTTTACCCGAGTGGGTCGATCCCTGTACTTTTTGAGTAAAGCCAATTGAGTCTAAAATAGCATTAAAGGCTGCATTTAGGCTATCACTTTCAGTATCCACATGAATATTAAAGTCCCCCACTATAATAACCCTATCAGTATTTAATACTAAATCAGATAAAAAATGTGAGATCTGATCCAAGAATTGAGAGTAAGGGCCTGGTGGACGATACAAAACCACAAACAAAAATGGTCTTTATGTTTTGCAACTTGGATGAGGAAAATTAAGGGTTAGATGTTCAAAAGAACTGTAGCTATCAATTGGTCTGGGACTAATTAGTAAATCAGAACGGAAAATGGTTGCAACTCCTCCCCCTCGCCCAGTATTTCTAGGAATGTGAAAATTTAAATGACTGGAAGGAGTTGACTCATTTATACTGACATAATCCTCCTTTTGCAACCAGGTTTCTGTGAGACAAAGGAAATCAATGTGATTATCACAAACCAAGTCATTTACTAACAAAGTCTTTGAGGAGAGAGATCTTATGTTTAATAAACCACATTTAATAGATTTATTTTTCTGTTCAGTCAAAGCCGCATTTATCGTTATGAGATTTCCATAATTTGCTTTTGTTGGCTTAACTTTTAATCCATTTAATGTTTGCTGTGGGCAAGACACTGTTTCTATAGGGTAATGGGTGGGTAACAGTACAGAAGCAGCAGAGAGGTGGGTTAAACTACGACTCTGCTTCCTGGTCTGGACCCTGGGTTGTCAGTGTTTTGGAGGACTAATAAATTCAGCCATATTCCTAGAAAGAAGAGCTGCTCCATCCAAAGTGGGATGGATGCCGTCTCTCCGGATCAGACCAGGTTTTCCCCAAAATGTTCTCCAGTTATCAATGTAGCCCACATCGTTTGCAGGACACCACCCAGACAACCATTGATGGAATGACAGCATGCGGCTAAACATGTCGTCACTGGTCCGATCAGGCAGGGGACCAGAAAAGATTACCGAGTCTGACATTGTTTTGCCAAACTTACACACCGAAGCAACACTAATTTTAGTGACCTCCGATTGGCGTAACCGGTTGTCATTACCGCCAGCGTGAATAACAATCTTACTGTATTTACGCTTATCTTTAGCCAGCAGTTTCAGGTAGGATTTGATGTCGCCGGTTCGGGCCCCTGGCAAACATTTGACTATGGCCATTGGGGGCCCTAATGCCATGTTTCTGACTATGGAGCTGCCAATTACCAGGGTCGGCTTCTCAGCGGGTGTGTCGCTGAGCGGGGAAAATCTGTTAGAAACGCGGACCGGTTGGTGGTGGCCCGTGGGCTGGGTCCTAGAACTATGCTTCCTACGTACAGTCACCCAGCCGGCCTGAGGTCCCGGCTGCGCGGGCTCTACTGGAGGACAGCTAGGGGGTTCTATCCTTGTTGGCTCCGCGCTGGCTAATGGGCTTCGGCTACCTGCTGGTTTTTCAGCAGCGCGGAGCCGTGCTTCTAATTCTGATACCCTCGCCTCCAAAGCTACAAAAATATTACATTTATTACAGTTACCATTATCACTAAAGGAGGCAGGGAAGTAACTAAACGAGTTAGAGACAGGAGAGAGAAGAGTAGCCATAGCCGCAATGAAGCTAAGCTAACTGAGCTAGCGAGACCTTACCACCCCAAGAAAAGCTGTGTGAAACACAAGGAGTTCCCAAAACGTAAAGTACACCACCACAAAGCGTGTGTTTTAGTGTGCTTGTGTGTTAAAATAACTTAGAAAGGCCTCAGCACAGAGAAAAAAATATCAATTCAAGAGAGTCTGAACATCAAACGGCTTACAGGGAGCACAACAGTGACAACAGGAAATGACGCAATACGGTTTCCCCCGTCACAGTTAAAAGATCTGCCTCCCATTCTACTTTTAGAAATCTTAGGAACCACTAGTAAACCTGCAGTCTGAGAGCAAAGGGTTCTGTTAGGAACAATCAGATCTCTGATGTATGATGGAGCTTGATTTATTAAGGGTGAGGAGGAGGATTTTAAAGAGCAGAGAAGGAGAACAGGAGGATTTACGCTCCTCCTGACCACATGACTGATAGAACCATAACTGATGGTAAACACGAACATAATGAAGGTTCATTAAAGAATTTAAGTCCTTCTAGCTGCAGGTGATCTGTTGTGTCTCCATGTTTGAACCTTTCCTCTGTGCTGCAGGTGAGATGGTGACGAAACAGCCACTGATCCGGAGCATGAGGACGGTGAAACGAGAGACGCTGAAACTGATCTCAGGCTGGGTCAGCCGATCGAACGACCCACAGATGGTGAGGTCCGCCGTTTTAGACGGCGCCTTACAAAACTATTCCAACCCCTCAGATGTTTCTCAGTGTTGTCACACAACCATAAACTTTGTTTGAATTGGATTTTATGGGTTGACCGATCCATTGCAGGGCATAATTTTGAAGTGGATGGAGAAATAATACATGCTTTACCTGTTTGATATATATATATATATATAAACAAACTTGTTTCATACTTTAATACATCTAGTTTTATTACTAGATCAAGTTGATCCACTGGATTGAAGAAGGTAAAAACAGCCACTGACTAGCGGCCATACTTTTAATTTTTCTTCAAAAATTACTGTCATCATTCATGGTTCCATTCAAATTGTAAAAAAAAAAAAAAAAGGAAATATTGCGTTTGAATATCGTGACATAACATATCGCGATGTATCGGGGTGTTGATATTTTCTTACATCCCTAGTAAATTATTATTCAGCCCCGTTTACTACAATATCCCTAAATAAAATCCAGTGCAACGACTTGCCTTGAAAAGTCACATAATTAGAAAACAGTCTACTGATGTATAGTTTAATCTGTGAAGGCCTCAGAGGTTCGTTTGAAAAATAACGAAGTGGCATCATAAAGACGAAGCCCAGCCTACAGCTCAGGGGGATTTTATTTTATTGTTTTATTGTTTGAGTAATTGACAAGAAAGGTGGTCCAAGTTGAAGCGTCTAAACTCAGGCCGACCCTGGAACAGGACAGAGACGAGGCCCGACGTTCACATTCCAGCAGGACAACAATAACGTCCACACAGCGATGCAGTAGTTAACGGATTAGATCGAAGCATATTCGTGTTAGAGCGGCTCGGCTCGTTTTCTTTCCACTTCAGAATGATGTCGCTACTTTGTGATGATCTGTCACACAAAATCCAGAAAAATACAGTCAAGTTTGTGGCTATAATCGAATAAAACAGATAAGCTCAATTAAAGGGTGTGAATAAAGATCTGTTGTTTATAGACTCATGTTGAGGCTTTAAATTAGGGGTATCCAAACTTTCTACCACGTGGGTTGGGGGGGATCATCAACTTAAAAGTGCTTGGTGGACAAAAAAAAGAAGCTTTTTGTTATTATCGAAAACTTCTAAAAATGTTGCAGTTTTATTACCCGCTTAACATCAAATTAAACTTGCTATATTAATTAAACAAATACGTTTATAGGACAAAATTTGTCTATTCTCTGCAACAAGAACAGGGTTTGGGTCGCTCTTTCTTTGAAAATATTATAAAATCTATCAAATGTAGTTTGGAAGCCTCTGTTGGATATTTGTGTTCCCATTTTACTAGAAAGCTAAATAGAAACCAACAAATATGATTATTTAAATATAAATATTTAGTTTTTGGACCACATTCCATTTTTGAAGGCTGCCGGTACTAAATACGTACCATTTAAAAATTGCAGACGTGTGTTTTTTGTATTTTATTTTTTTGTATTTTCTTGTGAGCTTACTGTCCCTCCACCATCCAGGTCGGCGAGAACTTTGTTCCTCCTCTCCTCGACGCCGTCCTCATCGACTATCAGCGCAACGTTCCCGCGGCCCGAGAGCCCGAGGTGCTCAGCACCATGGCGACCATCGTCAACAAGCTGGGAGGTCACATCACCGGCGAGATCCCGCAGATCTTCGACGCCGTCTTTGAGTGCACGCTAAACATGATCAACAAGGTGAAGAGCTGCTCGTGGCCGTCATTAGCTGTCTTTGTGTTTTAGAAATAATAATAATAATAATAAAAAAATTCTTCTCACGGAGCAGAACTTTGAAGAGTATCCAGAACACAGGACCCACTTCTTCTACTTACTGCAAGCTGTGAACTCTCACTGCTTCCCAGCATTCCTTGCCATCCCTCCTGCCCAGTTCAAACTGGTCCTGGACTCCATCATCTGGGCCTTCAAACACACCATGAGGAACGTGGCCGACACTGGTAGGGAGCCTCAAACACTCCGATCAAATCTCCCAACCCCGTTCGTTAAGATATTTTCTGACCGGAATACTAATCCCTGGTTTCTGTAGTTTAAAACCCATCAGGGGCCATTTTGTTTGATCAACAGCGTCTTGAGTTCACGTTTGATCATGAAGTAATACGCAGCTGTAGCTTTTGTTGTGGCGAGAACCCTACGAATGTTTGTGCTCCTTCAGGTCTGCAGATTCTGTACACGATGCTGCAGAACGTGGCCCAGGAGGAAGCCGCTGCTCAGAGCTTCTACCAGACGTATTTCTGCGACATCCTGCAGCACATTTTCTCCGTGGTCACCGACACGTCGCACACCGCCGGTGAGCTGCTTCACACGAGCGCTCGCGTTTTGATGAGCACGAGCGTGTTGGGGAGCAACATCGGAGCGACGCATTCACGTCTCTTTTTTTGTGTGTGTGCAATCATCACGCAGGACTGACGATGCACGCGTCCATCCTGGCCTACATGTTCAACCTGGTAGAGGAAGGGAAGATCACCACCACTCTGAACCCTGGAAATCCCACCAACAACCAGGTGTTCATCCAGGAATACGTGGCCAACCTGCTGAAGACCGCTTTCCCCCACCTACAGGAGTGAGCTTGAACACCACACACTCTCTGATTTAGAGAGACCAGACAAACGTTTATGGACTTTTTGTGCTTCCGTCCGTCTCAGTGCCCAGGTAAAGGTGTTTGTGACGGGGCTGTTCAGCTTAAACCAGGACATTCCTGCATTCAAGGAGCACCTGAGGGACTTCCTCGTGCAGATAAAGGTGAGGTTTACTCCGCACACCCAGGCCATTGTTTTTTGTTTTTTTTCCCCCTTTCTTACAGAAGCAATTTAAATCTGTCGTTTCTGAGGGTTTCTTGACTGTTTCACCACTGAGCGTGAACTAAACCCAGCCCTGCCTCGCTCTGCTGCAGATATCTGCTGCTGAGGTGTCGTCCCTTCTCCCAGAGGTTATCAGAGACAACATAGCTTCGTGCTTAGCTGCTGTTTCCACAAATAACTCGCTCTCTTGGCCAGGTTGCTCTTTGGCGCTTATAGAAGGGCGTATCTTTGCCTCTGCTAGTTTGATGTTGGAATAAATCTCTGATTTAATTTAAATCAGTCCTCTGTTAGAATTGTCCTAAGGCTACATTGGGATTGATTGATGAAAGTTTTTTTATTTTTGTTAAGCTCGGGAAAGGTCACAGTAGGGCTGGGCGATATAGAAAAAGAGCATATCGATCACAAAATGTAAAAAATATATTTTAAGCTCCTCCCCAGTCATTTTGTTGTTCTTCAATGAACTAATTTTAACTAAGAATTAAATTAATTCATTTTTCAAACACCTCTTTTAATCATGAATAAGTTTGTAAGACACAGAAACAAATAAAGAGACCTGAGTAACATCAGTAAATACAAAGAAAAGTCATATTATTAACCATTATATTATAAATTTTCTAATTAATTGAAATTAAAGGCTTATCTTGCTGCATTTTAATCTTTTAACATTTTATGACACATTATAATATTAATGGCTGAAACCTTTGGTTCAGTTTGTCAATAAAGCTTAGGCTATGTGCACACGTGGCCGGGTTTTTTTTTTTTAAACGAATGTTTTCACCACCTCGTTTAAAAAAAAAATCTCCGTCCACACCTAACCGCATAAGTGTGTTGTTAAGCACATTCATTGACCTGCTAAACCTGTAGGGGGCAGTAGTTCCCCCAAATCCTATCCACTCAGAGTAACTTTCTATGTTCTAACCTCTAACTTCTACATGAGCTTGAAAAAGCTAGCAAGCAAAAAGCGCTTGGACAATCGATGATGCCACGTATCTGAGGGCATAAATACTGTTTCTGAGTGTAAACACAGATGGCACAAGTGATGTCGGAGCATTTTTGTTCCGGAAAGTGACGTTGCGGAGCTGAAAACTCAAAACTTTTAAAACAAAGAAAACGCAAATCTTCGCTTTGGCCGGAGTTTTTAGAAATAATCGTTTTCTGCGATTAAAAAACGGGGTTTTCGTGTAAATGAGAGGCCAAACCGCAGGGAAGTATCTGCGTCTTTCCTTCGTGTAAACGGGGCCTTATTCTATTACATTTCAGCCGGCTGGCCTATCCAACCCTGTTGTGTTTTTTAAAGTGTTTTTCGCTTCTGAGGACCGGGGTCAGAACCGAGGGGGACATTTTAAATGCCACAAGTGTTGTTAGCAGCGCGGCCTGGGTAAGTTTCCTGTGTCTCTCTGTAACGGATTCGCAGCGAGCCGGGAGAGGGGAGTCCTGCTTAAGACAACTGATCGTAGTATTTTATTTGGTTTATTATTGCTACGTTTAGTGTTTTAGTGCGTCGAGGATCGCTTCAAAACGGGATGCAATCTTTACCTAAGTCACTGAAACATTTATCCGGAACAACTTCCTCCGCTGCTCCTTTGCTGTGAGATCTGACCGACGTGAAGTTACGGCGATGGTTCGCTTAGGGACAATCAAAAAATTATGTTTCAGCTCATATCATTTCATCCTTTTTGTGGTCTGAAAGGAGAGAGGGGTGGCTGACAGAGCTGCCTATCAGTGGTAATGATTTCTTTGGAGTAAGTAATGATTGTTGTATTAAGCTACCTGATAGGCTATAATGAAAAAGATGAGGGAAAACTTTTTTTTTCCTATCGAACTTTTTTATCGACCCCTTTATTTTCTATCGCACCACACGTCTATCGTTCAATATATATTGCTATCGAATTATCGCCCAGCCCTAGGTCACAGATGTTCAATCGATTGAATTCCCCGCTTCCAATCACTGGTCAGTATTGCAGTGTGTTCACAATTATTAGGCAATTCTTATTTTCGAGGATTATTTTTTATCAATCACCAACTCTTGAAGGATCCAAAATGTTAACAAACTTCAAACATGAATGTTTAAGAAAGAAAAAGTGAGGTTGTAGCTTTCTTAGAATACCTATACACACATTTTCCCATCTCACTTATTACTCCGCCAAGGAGGTTATGTTTTTGCCAGGGTTTGTCTGTTAGTTAGTGACATAACTCAAAAAGTTAGGCTGATTTTGATGAAACATTCAGGAAACATCTGCAGTGCCTTGGCAGAGGTCTGCTCTCCCCTGAGTGCTTTTCTAGTTTTTAATCTTAGTGGGAATTTTAAACGTAATACTGTAAATCTGCCGCACAGGTTCTCAACTGGGTTCAGATCAGGTGAGGAGGGGGGGGGCAATATATGTATTTCATCTTTAACACCTTTACTGGCTAGCCAGGCAGAGGAGTACTTGGATGCATGCGATGCTGCGTGGACATCATTGTCTTTCTAAAAGATGCAGACGTCTTCCTTTATAAAAAAAAAAGAAAGAAAAAAAAAGGTTTGGGAGTTGATTTTGAGCTTATCTTCAACCCCAAAAGGGCCAAACAACTCATCTTTCAATATTACCAGCCAATACCAGTACCCCACCTCCACCTTGCTGGCGGCTGAGTCATAGTGGAGCTCTGGGCCCGTTACTGATGCACCCACGGGACCGTCCGTCAAGAGTCACTCTCCTTTCAACGGCTAATAAAATCGTATCTTATAAAATCTATTTCTTGGCACAGTGTAGACGCTTCAGCAGATGTTATGTTCACCGGTGGTCGGGTTTCAGCCTTCCTTACCTTGGCCGTGTCTCTGAGCTCTGAACGTCTCTTGCTTCTAGGTACTTCAGGCATGTTGTAGTTATGGAATACGACAGAACTGGGAGATAATGGGTCCCTGGTAGCTTCACGAAACTTTCCTTGCAACCCTGTTGACTATTTGCAGCAAAAGGTTGGACGGTTCTATGATCTCGCCCGAATATCTCAGCAATTTCAAGAGTGTCGCATCCCTCTGAGAGACTTTTAGTCATCTTTGACTTTTAAGAGTCTGTTAAAAACAAATTTTAGCCAATCTTGCCTAAAGAAAAGTAGCTGGCTAATAATTATACTCTCCTTAATACAGCGAGTTGACCTCCTTAGGCCACACCCTCTCTCATTACATAGATACACGTCACCTGCTATGATTAAATCCATCAAGCATCCAAGTTTATCTAGCTTGGAGTTCGTAAATATGCCTAAAAATGATGAATTTTGCACACTATATAAGAGAACCACCATAGTTACCACACCAACTTCTTCCCACCTGCAGCTCAAGTCCTGCAAATTTAAACATAGCCTGTCCCAAAAAACGGTTTTATATTTTGGCATTAAAAAAAAAATATTTTCATTGCTTTATTAACAGAGAAGCCAAGTTAATAAATGTAAATATCAATCATATCTATTGGCATGAAAAGTATATTTCTGGCATTTTCTGCTGGGTTATTAATAAAACTTTTTTGGTACCACTTTACAATAAGGCTCGCCTATAAAAGACTAGTAATAGTTTATAGATGCGTTATTAAGTGATCTGTAAACACTTTATAAATAACTGATGTGTTTATTACACGTTAAGGAAAAGGATGAGACAAAACTGAGCTAATCTATATATTTAATCTAAAATTGCCGAAGTAAACATTTGAGACTAAGTTACTACCCTATAAGCACACAGTATTTGTAAAGAATAATAATTTGTACGTTATCACTCCAATATAAATATGCACCATCAAAGGGAGCCCTACTGTAAAGTTGTGAAGCTTTACTACTAATTGGAAGTGATTTAGTCTAATTTCTAGGTGGTTCACTGTTTAGCAAGAAGCTGGTCAGTTTTTTGCCTTTAATGCATGTTGAACACTCTTTAATGATTTAAAAAAAAAGTGTTTACAGATTAATAACATATCATAAACTATTTATTAGCCATTCATATGGGGAGCCTTATTTTAAAGTTGTACCGGAATGGTAATTAGAGATGGACTGCACAATATCAGAAAAATACAGCTATATACTAAAATATAGCTTTACTTAACTGTCCTAGAAGCACTTACCAAATTTATTTATTTTTTTATCGTAAAACTGAGTATTAGCTTTTGGGTGTATACTTAAGTTATTTATTATGAAGTAACCCTTTGATTTAAAAATGCATAAATATATCCTCAAAATGTACAATTTCTACAATTATACCTTTACATATTGCTTATAAATACTAGTATTATGGAGTTCCATTCCTTAGTTGCCTAGTGTCGCTAAAATGCTTCAAACCCAACATTAGAATTAACTTTATAGAATTTCAGTCACGTCTTGTCTGCACATTTTAATGTCGTATGTAGATGACATTTAGAAAGTCTATAAATATGTTGTGTTCCACTACCTAGCTCAGGGTTAGGATTATTTATTGCGTTGTGCACTTCCGCTTCCATGAACCACGTGTAGTTCGCACTTTGACGTCTTCTAATAGTATCCTTAGTATGAGAGGGATATTTATCAACCATCATTTGACGTATCCATACACCCCCCTGGCTGTATTAACGAAAGGGGATATGAAGCTAATTGGCTTCACTCGTCTATAATTAAAGCTTCATTCGGACAATTTTGAACTTTGTGTTTTCATAACGTTTAGCTTTTAATTAATGTAAAATATCTTCATCCTTATTTATGTTGCAAGAAAAGGAAAAAAAGATTTGAATATCTTTTAAATGCGACGGGACCGTTCAGACTGAAGTCTCTTTCAAAAACATCAGCTATGCAAGGACAAAAATCCATACACCGATATCGCGATATTTTATGCCACGATATTGTATTGTTTGTTTTTTTTTTAAATTGCAATGGAAACATTAATGATGAGTCATTTTTGTAGTAAAAATAAAAGTATGACTGCTAGTTTGTGGCTGTTTTCACCCTCTTCGTTCCAGTGGATCAACTAGATCTAGTAATAAAACTGGATGTGCTAAAGTATGAAACAGGTTGGAGTGTTTAGAATTATTTTTTGCAGGTAAAAATCACAATATATTGTCTTACTCATAGTATCGCAATATATCGTAGTCTCCTCCTGTATCGTGATACACATCGTATCGCTGGGATTTAGCACCACATATGAAAGTGACCTGGGTCGGATTGTAGGGAAGACCAGCTCTACCTCTGTCTGGACCCTTCTTCTTACACCATCCTTGTGTCTCACTTTGCGTGCCTATCTCCCCCCCCCTCCCCTTGTGCGCCGTAGGAGTTTGCAGGCGAGGACACCTCGGACCTGTTCCTGGAGGAGAGGGAAGCGTCGCTCCGTCAGGCCCAGGAGGAGAAACACAAGATCCAGATGTCGGTGCCGGGCATCCTGAACCCCCACGAAATCCCAGAGGAGATGTGCGACTGAGCTTCAGGCCCCCGGCAGTCTTTGTACAGAATCCGGACGACAAACAAAACCCTAATCACAACGAAACCTAAGAGAGGCACTTGGTGGAGTACGGTGGGAGGGGGTATAGCCCCGCCCACCCTCTGCAGAGCGGGCTGTCCCTTCGGATGTTTGTTGACCAAAATAATGCCAATATCATGTAAATGATTAGCGTTGTCACTCTGTGGCCCTTTTTTTTTTTTTTTTAACATACTGTGCATTTTTGTAAGGACACCTATTTTTGTGTGCATTAACTTTCCGGTGGTCTCTGGTTCATCCCAGATCTGCATGATAAACTCGTAACAATTGGGGCAAAGTTTATAACCACCTGTTTGTTTTTTGGTTTTTACGTTCTTATTAGGTTTCCCAGCTCTTCCCTCTCTGCAACACGTGTTAATATGTATATATCTTCTGTAAGCAGCCCGAGCCGGATGTTTGTGTCGGGCGGCGGAGGGGATGTGGGGAGGCGGGGCTTCACTTCGCTTGGCTCCCCCAAGTGAATCTACCGGGAAAAAAAGTAAAAAACTAATGAAGGCTGAGAGATGCTGCTTCATGTTTCACGTTCACCTGAAAACCAGCCTGCTGTCAGCAGGGGGTATTTTATTTTTATTTTTTTATTAGGGAAAACAAAACCAGATATGTGCATATCATCCCAATTGTATAGCATCTTGAATACCATGGGAACACTTTTCTTTTATTCTGTTTGGTTGTTTTTTTTTTGTTTGTTGTGCGTGTGTGCGCGTGTGTGCTGTCGCTCAGTCGACATCGGCGTTTTGTTTTCCTCTAAGAGGATTGTTGCTCATGTGCGAGCCTTCATCGTGGGGATGTTTTCCGGACGAGGCGTGCGTATTTATGGGTTCCTAGATGGTCGCATCTTTATAACGACTCCTGTTTAACTCAGATGGCTTTCACCATTTTCAACTGTACTAATTTAGACTGTTTACCATGCAGTAGTGCGTCAGGACACTACCTGATAGAGCAAATTAAAAATAAATATGGGTTTACATCTAATTTTGTAAGTTTTTTTTTTTTTTTTTTCATGTTTCGTTAGTAGCTGTTGAAGTTCTGTCCGAATAAACAAAGAGGCTTTTTGAACCTGGTAGAACATGAATTGCCAACGAGTTTAATTAAGAATGAATGTATAAATCCAAATAAGCACCCAATGGCTAATTTCCTTTCTCGAGGTGTTACTTTGTTGTGAACTTTTTGAACTGATTAAAGTTGAGGATTTTATAACCGCGCCTCGGGCCAGGTGTCTTGATTCTTACTGCGGTCCGATCTGCTCCAGAACAGTTGAGTGGTACCGCCCAACGTTTGGGGTTCCTACAGAGTCTAACACGGAAAAATACTTTCATTCATGGACCTCGTTTCTCCTTAATATTGTCTCCATCCATCTGTCTGTTCATTGGTCCCATCTCTCCATCTTTTTACTTTGTCCCTTCACTTCTACTTCTCCATCTGTCCTACTTGTCCATCTATCAATCTGTCCCTCTACTTGTCCATCTGTCCCTGTACTTGTCCATTCATCCATCTCTCCTAAACTCCGCAAAAAAAGAAACGTCCCTTTTTCAGGACTGTGTATTTCAACAATAATGTAAAAATCCAAATAACTTTGCAGATCTTCATTGTAAAGGGTTTATACAATGTTTTGCATGCATGTTCAATTAACCATAATCAATTAACATGCACCTGTGGAATGGTCGTTAAGACCTTAACAGCTTACAGAAAGTAGGCATTTAAGGTTACAGTTCTAAAAACGCAGGACACTAAAGAGACTTGTCTACCGACTGTGAAAAACACCCAAAGAAAGATGCCCAGGGTCCCTGCTCATCTGGAGGTGGGGGTCCGTCATGGTCTGGGGCGGTATATCACATCACCATCGGACTGAGCTTGTTGTCATTGCAGGCAATCTCAATGCCTTGCGGTACAGGGAAGACATCCTCCTCCCTCATGTGGTACCCTTTATGCATGCTCATCCGGACATGATCCTCCAGCAGGACAATGCCACCAGCCATACTGCTCGTTCTGTGCGTGAGTTTCTGCATGACAGCAATGTCAGTGTTCTGCCATGGCCAGCGAAGAGCCCGGATCTCAATCCCATTGAGCACGTCTGGGACCTGTTGGATCGCAGGGTGAGGGCTAGGGCCATTCCCCCCAGAAATGTCCAGGAACTTGCAAGTGCCTTGGTGGAAGAGTGGGGGTAACATCTCACAGCAAACACTGACAAATCTGGTCCAGTCCATGAGGAGGAGATTTGAGCCTCCCTTCAATCAAGGACACATTATTCTATTTCTGTTAGTCACATGTCTGTGAAACATTTTTAGTTTGTCTTATGGTGTTGACTCTTATAGTGTTCATACAAATATTTACACACATAAATTTTGCTGAGTTTACTTGTCCATCTGTCCATCTTTTTGTCCATTCGTCCATCTACTTCTCAATAGAACAGTCTGCAGTAAATTCAACTTTACGATTGGACCAAGACTGGAACCAGAACTCTGGACTTTGGGTAAGAACCACAAGTAAAAATGCAGTTTTTTTATTATCGCACTAAAGCCTCCTGGCAGTTCAGTGAAAGTGAGCTGAAGAAAGACCTCGGCCTCTCTCAGGCTCTCACACAGCGATGTTAAAATAAGAGCAAGATGACCCCCTTCGTACGCACAACAGGACATCCGAGCGCTTCCGCTCGGTCGCATTTGGCCGATGCTGCTGCTGTGTAAACTAATCCTGCCACTAATCCCTGTTAACATACTGGTACTACATCAAAGCTTACAGTGACACTCCATGGCTGCAAGCCGAGACATTCATCTTGACGCTGACCCACTCCTCTCCTCTGATGCAACATGCTGGATGTCCTGCAAAGAAGTTTTAATTTTTGTGGCGAGAAGATGACAACTGTGGTTGAGATCCATAAATCGTCAGTCTGGAGCTCCAGGAAAGATTTCACCTCATGGGGGCGTGGATGAACTTAAAGATGAGGGATCCACCTGTTGGTCTACTGAAATCCTCCAGGCCTCTGCTAAGGAAGGTGAACATCTGAACGACTCTGAGAAGGTTTCGGAGAGAGCGCCGAGGTCGGAGGAGACAAAAATCGAGCTCCTTGACGTCATCTCAATCCTACAACGGAGTATTAGGGCCACTATAGGCAAACAAATATTTTGGAGGAAATTTCTAACCAAAAAAACCCAGAAATTTTCTGATTTAGAAAAGTCAAAAAATTTGTGAGTTAAAATCTCAGAAACTTTGAGATTAAACATATTTTCAAGAAAAAAACAGCAAAAATGCACGAGAAAGCTCTGAAATTTCCATGATTGAAGTAAAAATTTCTGTATTTAGTTTAAAATTTATTATAGTTTAAAGATATTTTCAGACATTGTAAAGTCAGACATTTGCAAGAAAAATAACACCTTAATTCATCAGAAAAAAACTATTTGAAAAAGTTTGAGAATCAGATATTGACAGATACAGAAAATGCCAGTCTAAGATTTAAATGTTACATTGACAAGAGGCACATCTGGATATTTTCAAAAGCGCATCTCATTATGTTGCAATAACTAAAGTCACACATTTGTACTTGATGAAGCCATGTTGCAGCTTCCTCCTGACAGTCTCTCACGTTCGAGTCGTTCTGATCCGGGAAAAGAGCCGCATGTGGCTACTGCGTACGCTTTTGAAAATATCCAGATGCGCATCTTGTATATTTAACTTTTAAATCTTATTAGACTGACATTTTCTGTCTCAGAAAACTTCAGTTTTTTGTTTTTTTCTGACTGACTTGTTTCTTGTTTTTTCTAACTTTACATTGCCAGGAAATATCTTAATTTAAATATCCAAAATGCATGCTTTTAACCGTGGTTTTCTCTCGCAAATGTACGACTTTTCCACAGAGAATTTGAGTTTTTTTCTTGAAATTATGTGAAATAATTTTAAAAATTTTCTTTTGTCTACAATGGCCATAATTCTCCTCTGTACAATCCACTGTGATCAGAAGAGGAGAAATGTTGAGCATCACCTGACGAACAAGCATGGCGGTGGATGCATTATGCACTGGGATCATATTTCTGCTGAGAGTACAGGACAACGTTTAGGGTCCTGACGAATGGGACCATGAACCATGAAGTTGAGTCAAGGATACAGAAGCCTTCATGCAGCAACACGTGGGGAAAGGGCTTTGCTACTCTATATTTCTCTTTGGCATCTTATTAAAAGAACTTGAGGAGCCGATAACTGTTCTAGAGGAGTGGAGCTTGCCGCCGCTGCTGTAAACGATTGGACGTTTTGGGAGAGCGCTGCCTGATGAGACCAGAATGGACCCTGCTGGTTTTGGAGACGGCGGGAGGTACGAGCTCACAGTTGGGCACAGAGGTGGAAGCATTGTGATCTGGAACCTACTTCTTTCGGTCAGAGTTCTGAGGATCGGTTTGCGGGTAGTTCTTTGACCACGACGAACCCAAAAACATGCAGGAAACGCGATGGAGGAGTGGCTAAATGGGAATCGAGTGAAGGTCGTGGAGGCAGCTGAAGCTTTGGGTTTCTTTAAAAGAGGAGAGGGCCAAACTCACAAATCTGCTCTTTTTTTGGGAGTATATTTTTTTTTGTACCTCTTTCCTCTCCTCTCTGTGCGACCATAATTGAGTCCTGTTGTAACCGGACCCCCCCGACCCACATCCGCCGTAGAGGAGGAGAAGGGACAGCTGGGATAGTCCCCACCCACCAACCCACCCAGCTACCCTGCCTCTTCATGTCCCCTTATGCCCTGGTGTGTAAGCGGGGTTATTAATACCTCTGTGAGCAATCCTAACAGGAAGAGCTGGGCATGCACGCCCACCGACCAGAACCTCTCCGGCCCGGCCGGCTCTTTGACCTAAACAAGAAGGTGCTACCTGCTGATTGGACGCTTCAGCCACAGTAGGAAGTAAAACCTTCGGTCGCCGCTGTCGCCATCACCTGGCCGAGTGCAGGTACTGAGGTTCTGGGTAAAACTAGGTCAGAGTTGATCACTTAGAACCCAGTCACCTTTGCCAAGGTTATATGCTGCCACCTAGTGGACAAAAGAGGGAACTTGTGTAAATGAGGCTCAGTTTGTAGTGTTTATACATATGTTATCAGTCCAGTACAGTTACAGGTATAAGCATCTTGACCAGAACCAGTAGAAATTACAAATGAAGCATCCATCTCGTCGGATCAGTTGGACAAACCGAGCTTCAGCAGAACCTTCTGATGAAGAGAGCGACGGGCAGATTCTACACCCCCGATCGAGGTCCGGCGACAGTTTCTGATGTTTGTGAGCATGAAGAAGCAGCGGGTGTTCTAGATGAACCGAGCCGGAAGCGGTGGTGGGGGCACAGCTGCACAAACAAGCGAGCTGAGTGTCAAAGAGCGCAGTTGATGGAGGTCCACATATACAGAGAGAGCAAAGAGGAGGGGAAGTCAACGGCCAGAACAAGCATCCCTTCTTCCTCGTCTTCTCCAGGTTTCAAGTCGAACGGCTCGGCGCGTCTTTATCCCTTCAGGACCTTTTAAGTAGTTCGGACCTGACCGTAACGCGTCTTGGATCTGTCAAACCACACAGAAAAAAGATGTTCAGACGTTAACGCTAACATTCACTTCTTAAGGTATGAATGCATCTTTTTCTTTAGGCTTCCACTGATTGGTTCTTTTTATAGTGGCGAATGACTAAAAAGATTAATTCAACAGATAACTCTTTGAAAAACAAGAATTCGGTGCACAACTTTGAATTCACTGTGTGTTTTTTCGCGACTGCGAAGGGTGAAAACTATATTTTCACAAGAATCATTGGTGAAACGGTCATGGGGACTTCTGGTAGTTTTTGTTCAGCAACATAAAAATGGTTTCTTTGTTGGCACTCAATCCAAGGAGTTCGGAGAAGATCTAAGAAGAAGAAATTACACAAGTTGGGAGGAGACTCCTGAAGTGATTTCTAAACATCAGTATCATCCTTCATCTATACCCACTTATCCATGCAGGGTTTGCTGCCTCTCTTCAGGGGTCACTGGGCACTCAGGTGGGCAATTTAGAGAGACTATTCAACCGAACTTGCATATTTCTGAACTGTTGGAGTGAGCCAGAGCAACAGGAGAGAACGCATGCAGAAGGACCCCAGACTGGGATTTGAACCCGGGACCTTCCTGTTGCGAGGCAACAGTGCAACAGACAGAGGAAAGTTTGGAGGATTCGGAGTGAGGCTGTCAAACCTAAGAACACCGGACCAACCGTCGAGCACAGCGTTGGCAGCGTCATGCTCAGGGTATCCGCGGTGTTATGAAAAGTAATAACAGTTGATAAATAGATTTAAGGAAAATTGAGACCAATAAAAAGCCTTAAATGTGGTTCTTATTTACATGTTTTTAAAATAAGTTTGTCTATTAAAAATTTACGCACGTAAACCAATAAAATAAGTAATTCATTCCTTCTGCAATAACCCGTTTTCAACAGCATAAAATAGGCTTCACTGTTGGGCTGGATGTGCTTTTAAATGTGTTTAATTTTAAGAATGTTATTAATGAAAGGTTTTTATGCATCTATTTTATGAAGAATAAAATAAAAAAGGAGTTTTATTACAAAAAACAATAACATTATTTTTATTTTTTTTATGCCGGCTGTTTGCTTGGGTTTCTGCGTTACCACGTGACTTTACGCACCACAGACGTGACGTATCCTGCTAATTTATACTGTATAAGTGTAACGAAGTGATGCAGTACTACAGAAAATGGGGAAGTTCAAGTTTGCCGTTTCGGCCGTTGCAAAAAAATTCCCTTGTGGGAAGGATAAAACGGGATACAATTTGAAGTTTGGATTAGCACCCTAAGCAGCAGCTGGAGTTCATTCGATTTGAATCACAAAACACGACTGTTTAAAAGTTTATTAGTGCATTGCGATAAAGTCTTGATTATATCTGGAAAGTCTTAAAAGTCTTGAAAAGGTATTAGAATTTATTTAGAGATCTCGGCCTATTTACAGTGGCTTTCAAAAGTATTCGGCCCCCTTGAACTTTTCCACATTTTGTCAGTTACAGCCACAAACATGAATCAATTTTATTGGAATTCCACATGAAAGACCAAAACAAAGTGGTGTACACGTGAGAAGTGGAACGAAAATCATACATGATTCCAAACATTTTTTACAAATAAATAGTGGGGCGTGCGTAATTATTCAGCCCCCTTTGGTCTGAGTGCAGTCAGTTGCCCATAGACATTGCCTGATGAGTGCTAATGACTAAATAAAGTGCAACTGTTTGTAATCTAATGTCAGTACAAATACAGCTGCCCTGTGACGGCCTCAGAGGTTGTCTAAGAGAATGTTGGGAGCAACAACACCATGAAGTCCAAAGAACACACCAGACAGGTCAGGGATAAAGTTATTGAGAAATTGAAAGCAGGCTTAGGCTACAAAAAGATTTCCCAAGCCTTGAACATCCCACGGAGCGCTGTTCAAGCGATCATTCAGAAATGGAAGGAGTATGGCACAACTGTAAACCTACCAAGACAAGGCCGTCCTCCTAAACTCACAGGCCGAACAAGGAGAGCGCTGATCAGAAATGCAGCCAAGAGGCCCACTGTGACTCTGGACGAGCTGCAGAGATCTACAGCTCAGGTGGGGGAATCTGTCCATAGGACAACTATTAGTGGTGCACTGCACAAAGTTGGCCTTTATGGAAGAGTGGCAAGAAGAAAGCCATTGTTAAAGGAAAACCATGAGAAGTCCCGTTTGCAGTTTGCCACAAGCCATGTGGGGGACACAGCACACATGTGGAAGAAGGTGCTCTGGTCAGATGAGACCAAAATGGAACTTTTTGGCCAAAACTAACACTCCACATCAATCTGAACACACCATCCCCACTGTCAATAATGGTGGTGGCAGCATCATGCTCTGGGGGTGCTTCTCTTCAGCAGGGACAGGGAAGCTGGTCAGAGTTGATGGGAAGATGGATGGAGCCAAATACAGGGCAATCTTGGAAGAAAACCTCTTGGTGTCTGTAAAAGACTTGAGACTGGGGCGGAGGTTCACCTTCCAGCAGGACAACGACCCTAAACATAAAGCCAGGGCAACAATGGAATGGTTTAAAACAAAACATATCCATGTGTTAGAATGGCCCAGTGAAAGTCCAGATCTAAATCCAATCGAGAATCTGTGGCAAGATCTGAAAACTACTGTTCACAAACGCTGTCCATTTAATCTGACTGAGCTGGAGCTGTTTTGCAAAGAAGAATGGGCAAGAATTTCAGTCTCTAGATGTGCAAAGCTGGTAGAGACAAACCCTAAAAGACTGGCAGCTGGAATTGCAGCAAAAGGTGGTTCTACAAAGTATTGACTCAGGGGGCTGAATAATTACGCACACCCCCCTTTTCAGTTATTTATTTGCAAAAAATGTTTGGAATCATGTATGATTTTCGTTCCACTTCTCACGTGTACACCACTTTGTTTTGATCTTGCACGTGGAATTCCAATAAAATTGATTCATTTTTGTGGCTGTAATGCGACAAAATGTGGAAAAGTTCAAGGGGGCCGAATACTTTTGGAAGCCACTGTACCCTGATGCTGCGGGATTGTTTTGCTGCCAATGTGTTCCTCCAAATTCACCTCGGATCAACGGCTGGATGGCTGAAACCTGGACATAAAGAGGTGTTCCAACAGGACAAACATCCCAGAGACGCACGTCAAAAACGACGTCCAGCATGAACGTCCAGAAAACCGCCTGATTAAAACGAATCCAAGAGAAGAATCCAGCCAGAAGCCTGATGATTACTGGATGAGCTGTGGCTGGAACACAACCTGCTTGGATCCAACCCAATATCACTGGAGTGTATGTATATATTTGAGCCTTGAGGTTGAAGAATGTGCAGGCAGTCCTCCCGACTTTCTCAATCCACTGGCAGCTGAACAGCCCCACAGCATGATGCATCCACTGCCATGCTAGACAGTTGGCACAGTGTTCTTAGGGTTTTTTAATAAATTTTTTTTATTCTCTGCAGTTGTTGGGCTCAAAAAAGGTAAAATAAGTGTAAGTGGGAACAATAAAAGTATACCTGGGCGCTTTCTCCGCTGCCGTCTGTCTAGTCTGAGCGGCGCCTTTAAACTGCGCCTCCAGCCTGGCGTAGATCCCTCCTGCAGGCTGAACCAGCAGGACCAGAAAGCGCACCAGTTTAAAAAAACAAAAGCGCTAGAACGACCAGACCGGGTTTTGTTTTCAACAACTAAATCTCAAGAGAGATGCACCTCTTTGGTATCCTTGGATTTACTCGGTTCCTGATCTCCAAACCTCATCTTGGTCAGGTGGCCGACCATCTCCGCCATGCGCCGCTGGTCTGCTCACACGGACAAAAACCAAACGGAGCAACACAGTTTTTAACCTCACTGGGTTGCCAGGCGCGACGCATCGATGCGTCTGAAAACATTTTAAAAAAAGATTCAATGGTTCCTCGTTTACCTTCTTCTCTCTGAAGGTCCTGGTTGTAGCGCAGGGAGCGTGAGGTGTCCCACTTGCTCTTCTGGAGGCTCACTCTGCAACACACACACACACGAGTAAGCTCAGCTTTTGTTAGAAAGGTGTGCTGAGGTGTCAAGTGTCCAGGTCAGCTTACGTGAAAGGTGTGCTGTCTCTGGTCTGTGTCTGAGGAAAAGGAGAAATAACGCTGGTTTTACTCTGACGGTTTTTGCCGCTGAGTGTAAAATATGTCCAACAGTAGATGAAGTCGTCACTTCGGTGAGAAGCAGTGACAGAAATCCATGAAATCGGCGACTTACCTTCTCCGATTTGTCCTTGCGTTGGAAGTTGGGAGAGGACAGCTGCTTCTTCAGAGGTCTGTGGGCCTTCTTGGCCTTCTTAGCAGCTGGAAGCAGATAAAAAAAACAAATCATAAAGGAATGCATCAGGCGCCACCTGCAGGCCGAGAGGAGGAACTGAACAGAAATAAAATTAAGGGGTCAAAGAAAGAAAGAAAAACACCAGGATATCAATCAAATCAGTGTTGCAAAGTGATTTTGAAATATAAAAAAGTACCCCTTGATTAAAGGGCGATTAAACAGTAGTAATATGTCAGACGTCTCCCTGATTAATGAAATGAAAAAGCTTCGTTAAAACTCTGAATGTCCTAACACAACCTTTCCAACCCGATTGGGGTCTGAACTTTGACTGGACCACTGCAGCACCTTATTTCCATTCTATTTCAGGCGTTCTGTTGTAGATGATCTCCTGCTGTGTTTTTTGATCATTGTCCTGTTGACGACCAAGTCCAAATGGTCATATCACCACCACCACCTAAATCATCTAAATATGTTGCCAGAAGATTGGCGGGTATTTTTAAATTGTTTACTTTTATGTCTCTCACTTGTTAGTAACCTTTTTCTTACTGTTAAATAGTTAGGAAATTACCCTCTAACCCTTCCCAGGTTTACGTGCAGCAACAGTGGCTTTTCCAAGGTCATTGCCGATGTCTTCCCTGCTTGGCATTGCATGAGCGGCCAAAAATACTGTTTTTGAAGAGGTCGTCACACTGATAATGATCAGTTCATTAATGCAGGTAATTAGCAACACCTGATGGCTACTTTCTCTGTTAAACTCTATGGAAACAGGAATGACATACTATTTTTTTTGTTACCAATTCTAACAAAAGGTAGCAGAGTTGCCTTGCAGCCAGAAGGTCCAGCCTCCTCCCACAGTCATGACTGTTAGGTTAATTGGTTTCTTTAAATTGCCCTCAGGCATGGTTGTGTGTCTCTGTGTGTCCAGGGTTTACCCGCCTCTCACCCAATGACGGCTGAAGAGAGTTAAATTAAAAGTTTACGTCATTAGGATTAAAAAAAAATAATAAAAACAACATTTACACCACCTTGTTTTCTATATTTATATATTTAACATAACTGGATCTCATGATTCTGACCAGTGCAGAAATGAGAACTGTGCTCATAGATTAACAATAATAACTTTTGTTGGGCCATAGCCGTGATGACAGGACCAAACACACTCTCCAGCCGTAGGGACGAATAATCCCACAATGCACTTTAGTTTAAACAGGAAAATTAGGAACTTCATGTGACATCATCACCCCTATTTAAGCATATGCTCCGCCCCCTTTCTTTCGCTTTGTCAGTGAGTCATCAAAGGGCTCACATCGGAGAGACCAGTGTGCATTGAACTTCAACCCTTGCTGGCGAGAGGGGGCCGAGCTTCTGGAAGAAGCGTTTTGGATCCAAAACACAAGTACAGTCTGCTGATCGTGGATCAGATTCCACTGGAGAGAGAAAAAGCCTCGCTGTCTGACACCTGCTGTGGGAACCGAGAGCTGCTCACCCAACGCTGCTGAGTTGAAGGCTGCCTAAGAAAAAGGACCGGTTGCTGGGAGAAGATAGGAGCTGAAACCTGCAGCGTCGAGACGAGCTGAGAGAACAACCCAACAACCGAGTCACCTTTCAATGGAGCTCAAAGGATCGTTCAAGTAAGGTTGTGTCTGGGCAGATACAAATTAGCTTAGGATAAACAATAAGCCGTTTTGATTGTCTATCTCACAGTTTTTGGTGCATTTGTAGGTTTTCATTCTTCAATTGTTTGGGTACGAACAGGCCGTTCAGCCTGTGGTATAAACAGTGTTTTTCAAAGGTTATTGACCGATATAAAGAGTCATGTTAATCAGGTAACATGAGTTACTCTGTCCCAACTAAGTTTTTCTTTGTTCTCTGGTGCTAAGCTATACGGAATGACCAGTTAGCCTCCGCTACATAACTTTTGATATGACATTAATGTTTTCACTTTTGGTAGTTGGTTTTATTATTCATTCTTAGTTGTGTGGGTTACTAGCTTAAGTCCCTTTCAAACAGGCCATGAAAAACTAATTTTCCGGACTTCATCTGTTTTGCTTTTGTGTCTGAAAACAATCTTCCGGACTTTGTCCGGATACCCATTACCGGTAATTTTACAGATGAAGACCTAGTAACAAGAGCGGACCTTTCGCGGTATGGTGCATTCAGACTGTCCGGTAATGTTCCGGGTAAGCTGCAGGGGTGTGGGGCGGTGGGGAAAAGGGGAGGGGGGCCAGGGAACGCTGTGACAAGCCCTGCGAGTAGATCTGCTGTTTCATCTACCATCTTTGCAATAATGCATTTGTTTGGGGAAATGACATGTACGCCGGCCGCACTAAGTTTACGTAATATCCACAAAGAACCCCCCACTACCCCGCACCCCCCACCCCACAGACATTCATCAGGATCCTCCGGTACATTTCTTGCTGTGTGAAAGCAGCCGAAAGGCAATGTTCCGGAAAAAAGTGGTGTTTGAAAGCAACTCCTGTTAAAGACCGGATGGAATTGTCCCCAAATATTCCAGAACTTCTGGCTGAAAACGGCTTTAGTATGTTTGTTGATTAAAGTATTTTGACTGGAAAGTTGAATTCCTTTTTGTTAATAAACTAGTATTTTGGAAAGTAGTTTGTTATTATTCCACATACATGTGTGGTAACTTGGTGTTCAAAATACGCCAATAACTAATTCCTTTATCTATTGTTTAATTACCTCAGCCTTATCAGGTAGGTAATCATAAACATGAACTGAGACTGAACTATTTGGCTATTATTTTTCTGGTATTTCCCAGGTTGGTGCCCCAAACTTGGTTATTTTGACCTAAATTAGTAATTTTATTAATAATTGCCATAAGGCAATTATTCATAGCCAAAACAAACCTACCGTATTGTTGCACGACACCTTCAACGGTTTTACAGAATGAGCCAGGCTGTGTCCTCGCACTAAGCACCCCAGCCCGGGTTATCTCCAAGACTCTCACCTTGTTTCTTCGACAGCTCTTCTTCGTCCCCGACCTCGTCTTCAGTGACCTCCGACCCGGTGGTGTACTCCTCATCCTCCGACAGTAGACACTGCTGCCTCTGGAACAGAAGAGTTTTAGTTTTCCGACATCGGAATCTGAGCAGAATCACTGCAGACGAGGAGAGTTCCTACCAGCTGAAGAGTCCAGTTCTTGAAAAGGGAAAACTGAGTAAGAAAAAGAAAAATGAAGGAAGTGAAGTGAGAAACGGTGGGGAAATAAACCTAAGAAGCACAGAATGACGACTATGAGAGACCTACAGAGCTGCCGTCTCCTCCCAGAGGTCCCAGGAGTGTTGGTTCCAGGAGAACGTTGTAGTCTTGGACTTTCTCTGCACTGGTTGGGCTCTCCTCAGAGCTGACAGACACATACAGGATATTTCTGTAACTTCTTTTTGTTTTTTTATCTGACAAAAATCTTAATTTCTGTACTGACCCCTCTCGCTCAGGTGACGCGTTGGACAGACACACCGCGTCTCTGTGCAGCAGCAGGTCGTTGAGGACTCTGATCTGGGCTGCGGTCACCTCGTCACATTTCTCCTCATCTGGTACGTTCACGATGTGATCCCGCATCTTACAACCCTGAATACACACACACACACATCTTCTTCAGATGTCTTTCCGTTCGACTGCCAGTCCTGGTGAAGACGTGTAAAAACCCTTAAACTTTAAAAGTCCTTCTTTGGCACTGCTTTACTTTTTTTTTAAGTTGGTGACAGACTTTCAGAAAAATCAGCTTCTTCCCGGTGACACAGAAGCACATTTCTCTTCGCCTTTTCAAAACAGGGAAGACAAGAAAACATGCCACTCAACTAAAACAGATTCTGTTGATAATAATAAGTCAGGAAATGGCTGCAAGAAAACTGAAAATCACATAAACTTGGCAATGAAGAGACATTTTAAACCAGCTGCAGCTGTGCCAAATTTATCTTAGCCAGAGGGACTACCTCTTCTCTGGGTCACAAAGTCTCCATAACTTTTAGATTTAAAAAAAAACAGCTGTCTGGGAGGAATGCAAGGAAAAAGCTTTTCACATCCTACCATCACAGGCATAAATGTGTGGAGCTTCTACTTGGGCTTTACCGAGATCTGAGTACTTTCCTCTGATGATTGAGCTTTTTTTACAACCAACAGTCCAGCTGCGTCTGACATGAAACAAAGGATGAAAATGTGGAAAAGCACATTATGCGCACTGCTAGGTACGGTGAAGGATCTGTAATGCTGTGGGCCTGTTTCTCCTCAAGAGGCCTTGAAATACCAGGACATTTGAGCAGGGGAGCAAAAAAAGAAACGGATGGGTTTCGCCAGAAAACCGAGAATAGGTCGTAACTAGGTCATTCAGCAGGATAATGATATGAAGCAGATGACCAAGTAAAAACAAAAAGTGTTAATTAGACACAAAATCAGTCCTCAGACCATAATCCTATAGAAAGCTTGTGGGGGACACAACGCGCTCAGTGTACAGAAGTAAAAATGGCGGCTACAGATGTTGCCGTTTGTGCAGCAGCTTGTCAATTAACGCACATTCGGAACCGACAACATTTTCACTAATCAAGTCCAAAACCTCACTTTCTGTGTGTTGACTGGCTCCGTCTCCAGTATCCATCATGTTTGTGGAAGCGCTGGCCTCCTTTTGCGCAGATCACGTCTGTCTTGTGTCAGTGACGTTCATGAGCGTCCAGACTGTAAGCGCTTTAGTTTCGCGTATGATAGTGACCTGGGTCGGATTTGTGCTGTTCAGACAGTCACAATAAAATCAGATAGGGGCAAAAAAGTCTGATTTGATGCGCTTTTGCCTGCAGTGTTAACGTAGCTGTATTGAGGCTTTGGAAACTTTCAAGGAGACAGCAGCTTCGTGTGAAAGGCTTCATCTGACAATATTGAATTAGAGCATCCATATGTCTAGACTAAGCAGTGAGGTTGCAGGACAGAAGCCTTTTCTTCCAACAAAAAACACATCCAGGCTCAGCTAAAAACCAAAAAAAAACCTTGAATGGCTCCAAAAGATATGATTGGCACAAAAACAGCACCAAACATCATCAAATGAACAACATACCCAGAGTGAAACATGGCGGTGGCAGTATTATCCTGTGGGGTTACTTTTCATCAGATTCAGGAAGCAGTTTTGCCACTTTAGATTAAATTGTGAACCCAGAACTGTCCGGTGTCTGCTAGAAACGTCCAAATCAACAAAAGAAGGACTTTATGTGGGAAAAATTTAACATTTGTAAAAGTCCATGAACAGAATCTGGTAGAGGGGAAATATTGCCTTGGTAAGGTTTTAGTCTAAGGTCCAACACACTTCTCCACCTCGATTTCTGTAGCTGTAGATTTATTTTTCTGTTAAAATCACACCGGACACACGCCACATTGTAGTAGTTAGTAGATCTATTGAAGCATTCAGAGCCCCAAACGAAGCTTGGAGAAGCATAAATTATTTTCAAGATTGAAACTACTTTAAATATGTTGCCCGTTTCCAATAAAACATTAAAAGTTGAAGCTAAGAAAGAAAATATGAAATGTATCCCCAGAGGGGGGAAATTTTTAAGCTAGTTTCATAAAGGAGGTCCTATAGGAAAACGGCTCTTGGATCGGAAGTTTCCGGTAAGACGGTGTGTTCACCTTTGGTATCCCAGTGGGGTCAAAGCGGAGAACCCTCTGGTTGCAGCAGGGATATATTCCTGCACCGTGCCAGCCTTTCTCTGCGCCCATGCCGGGGTAGAGCACGCTCTCCGGGTGGTACTTGCAGTGGGTCAGCTCTGCACAAACAAACACCTGGACAGACACACAGCAGCCGTTTCAAACAGCATGTCAGTAAATTAATACCGACGTCTTTTCCCCCCCGACTCTCACCTGCTGACATCGCGAGCAGTCGAGGCAGTTGACGGTTCCCCAGATTCTCCAGTAAACGAGGACCCAGGACTTGAGCTCCTCATATAAAGCCGTGACGTATTCATGCACATCCCAGTTCTTCTGTCTGTAAACACAAACCCCGTAAGTGGGCAGACATGTCGCACGCTAAGCGCACCTTTGTGGCTTCCATAGGGTTTAAGAGGGACAGCAGCAGCCAGTTTTTGCTAATCAAATGCACTTGATTAACTGAACGTCACAGTGGCCAGTAATGGCTGCAGCGAAGGCCGCACAAATTCAGTAATATGTACCACAAATCAGTCTAATTTACAAAAAAACAAATTGGATTTGGTTTGGTATTTTATTTAGGCACTTACATACTGTAACACTGTCTTTCTAAAATAAATGAGCACATCTTAGTTTACATTTTTTACGTGTATGAATTGATGTATTTTTTCTGTTTTCTTTGAGTTACCTCAGTGGCAGCGGCTCAAGTCCCTCGGCTGAACTAAAGCCTAGTTTATGCTTCTCTGTCAGCAAGTTTGCACCCACACGTACAGACGGAGACGTTTTCTCATTTATATTTCCCATAACTTAATTTTTTTGACTTCCTGATTACATAATTTTAAAAATATTAAATCAGATGTTACTTAGTACTCAAGTAGCCTTTTTACCAAATACTTTTTTACTCTTACTCAACAAATTTTTTGGACGGCTGCTTTTTACCTTTACTTGAGTAAAAATATGTTAAAGTAGTGCTACTCTTACTTGAGTACGATTATTGGTTATTCTACCCACATCTGAAAATGTCTGCACACGTTCTGCATCTTGTATTAGTTCGGCGCAGTAAAGAAAACTCAGTAAGTCAGCGCACCAGGAAGCGCATGGACGTTGTTCGGTAAACAACTGCTGCAGTACCTCGTGTGCATATAGATGATCTGTCCTCGAACGTCCACGTTGATTTTCCCCGGAACGCAGGAAATCTTCCTCTCTGTGTCTTTGGTCAGCAGCTTGAAGCACAGACCGCACCTGCAAGAGGAAAAACGAAACACGCAGCACACTTTCAGTAACTCTCCAGCAAAGAAGCAGAGCAGTAAATGGTAAAGACAGAGAGTTCGCACTGACCTGTAGAGAGTCGAGGCGTTTCCCGGTGAATCTTTGTTCTGATGGTTTGGATCGAACAGCTGCTCAATTTTCTTCTGAAACAGTTTGCTTTGGGGTAGAAAAGATAAAAGCACAGAGCAGAGCGTGAACCTCTAGACTCCTCAGTGAGGCCCACCACATGTGTCTTGGACCCGATTCCCATTTCCCTTTTTAAGCAATTTTATGGATCTTTTAGAGATGAAATTTTAACCACGATGAATTGCTCCCTTCAGACGGGGGTCTTTCCTGCTGCCTTTAAAGGGGCGGTAGTGAGGCCCCCTGCTGAAGAAGAGCAATTTTAGATTTTAATGATTTTAACAATTTTAGACCGGTATCTAACTTACCTTTTTTAAGCAAAATTTTAGAATAAATTGTTTTAATTACACTTAATGATTTTATTAATGAGCACAATGTCCTGGAGAAATTTCAGTCTGGTTTTAGGGTGAACCACAGCACAGTGTTGGTTCTACTGGATCTAAGCGCTGCCTTTGATATAGTAGACCCCACTATTCTTTTAACTCGTTTAAAACAGATCGGCCTCTCTGGTGCTGTTCACAAATGGTTTACATTCTATCTCACAGACAGGACTTTTATGGTAAGTTTAGATACCTGCTCCTCTAAGGTCCATAGGATTACATGTGGTGTGCCCCAGGGTTCGATTTTAGGCCCAGTGCTTTTTAACCTTTATATGCTCCCTCTTGGCAGCATCATTAGAAGACATGGAGTTAACTTTCACAGTTATGCGGACGATACACAGCTGTACATCTCCATGCCTCCTGATGACACACGGCCAATGGATGCACTTTTTAACTGCATTTTAGACATTAAATCCTGGATGGCAGAAAACTTTCTCCAGCTCAACCAGGACAAAACTGAAGTTTTAGTCAACAGTCCTGAGGCTCAGAGAGAGAAACTTTTATCAAAACTACAATCAATGTCTTTTAATCCCTCTTTACAAGTGAAGAACCTGGGCGTGATTTTTGATTCTGTGCTGACTTTTATCCCTCACATTAAAAATATTACTAAAACAGGTTTTTATCACCTTAAGAACATCGCCAGAGTCCGCCCCATTCTCTCTCGGGCCAATAAGGAGACGCTGATGCATGCTTTTATCACAAGTAGAATTGATTACTGTAATGCCTGCTTTCTGGTGTTCCCAAAAAGAATATCTCAGGTTTACAACTACACACGTGCTCAAATTTGTTGGTACCCTTACAGCTCATTGAAATAATGCTGCATTACTCCTGAAAAGTGATGAAATTGAAAGCTATTTTATCATGTATACTTGCATGCCTTTGGTATGTCATAGAATAAAGCAAAGAAGCTGTGAGAAGAGTTGAATTATTGCTTATTCTACAAAGATATTCTAAAATGGCCTGGACACATTTGTTGGTACCCCTTAGAAAAGATAATAAATAACTGGATCATAGTGATATTTCAAACTAAATGGTTACTTTAATTAGTATCACACATGTTTCCAATCTTGTAATCAGTCATTCAGCCTATTTAAATGGAGAAAAGTAGTCACTGTGCTGTTTGGTATCATTGTCTGCACTACACTGAACATGGACAAGAGAAAGCAAAGGAGAGAGTTGTCTGAGGAGATCAGAAAGAAAGTAATTGAAAAGCATGGTAAAGGTAAAGGCTACAAGACCATCTCCAAGCAGCTTGATGTTCCTGTGACAACAGTTGCAAATATTATTAAGAAGTTTAAGGTCCATGGAACTGTAGCCAACCTCCCTGGGCGCGGCCGCAAGAGGAAAATCGACCCCAGAATGAACAGAAGGATAGTGCGAATGGTAGAAAAAGAACCAAGGATAACTGCCAAAGAGATGCAAGCTGAACTCCAAGGTGAAGGTACGTCTGTTTCTGATCACACAATCCGTCGCTGTTTAAGCGAAAGTGGGCTCCATGGAAGAAGACCCAGGAGGACTCCACTTTTGAAAGAAAAACATAAAAAAGCCAGACTGGAATTTGCTAAAATGCATATTGACAAGCCACAATCCTTCTGGGAGAATGTCCTTTGGATGGATGAGTCAAAACTGGAGCTTTTTGGCAAGTCACATCAGCTCTATGTTCACAGACGAAAAAATGAAGCTTTCAAAGAAAAGAACACTATACCGACAGTGACACATGGAGGAGGCTCGGTTATGATTTGGGGCTGCTTTGCTGCGCCTGGCACAGGGTGCCTTGAATCTGTGCAGGGCACAATGAAATCTCAAGACTATCAAGGCATTCTGGAGCGAAACGTACTGCCCAGTGTCAGAAAGCTCGGTCTCAGTCGCAGGTCATGGGTCCTCCAACAGGATAATTACCCAAAACACACAGCTAAAAGCACCCAAGACTGGATACGAACAAAACATTGGACTATTCTGAAGTGGCCTTCTATGAGTCCTGATCTGAATCCTATCGAACATCTATGGAAAGAGCTGAAACTTGCAGTCTGGAGAAGGCACCCATCAAACCTGAGACAGATGGAGCAGTTTGCTCAGGAAGAGTGGGCCAAACTACCTGCTAACAAGTGCAGAAGTCTCATTGAGAGCTACAGAAAACGTTTGATTGCAGTGATTGCCTCTAAAGGTTGTGCAACAAAATATTAGGTTAGGGGTCCCATCATTTTTGTCCATGCCATTTTCATTTGTTTTCTTATTTACAATATTATGTTGAATGAAACATCAAAAGCAAAGTCTGATTTCTATTCAATATGTAATAAACAATGGTGGATGCCAATTACTTTGGTCAGTTTCAAATTATTTCAGAGAAAATTGTGCATTCTTAATTTTTTGTGGAGGGGTACCAACAAATTTGAGCACGTGTGTACTACAAAATTCAGCAGCACGTGTCCTGACGAAGACCAGGAGGCGGGAACACATTACACCGGTCTTAAAATCATTGCACTGGCTCCCCGTATATTTTAGGAACCATTTTAAGGTCATTTTAATGGTTTTTAAGTGTCTTAATGGTCTTGGGCCTTCTTATCTCTCTGAACTGCTTTTACCATATAAACCTTCGCGGTCTCTGCGGTCCTCTGGCAGCCGTCTCCTTGTCACCCCAAAAGTCAAGACACACACCCATGGCGAGGCGTCTTTCCAGTTTAATGGCCCTCACCTCTGGAACAGGCTGCCAGAGGACCTCAGGGCCGCAGAGAACGTTCATGTTTTTAAGAGCAGGCTCAAGACTCACCTTTTTAACATAGCTTTTAACTGATTAATTATATATTACTGTTTGTTTAATTGCTCTGCATGTTTTATATGATTATATTTTTATCAGTGTTTTACTATTTAATCTTAGCACATTAATTTACTGTTTATTTTTATACTTTAATTTATCTTAATCCCCGTTCCAGTGTTTCCTCTGTGGGAGCCCTCTGCCCCGGGAGTGGTGGTCGGCTGTGGCTCCCTGGGTGCTCTCCAGGTGGAGCTTGGGTGGAGGTGGGGGTCACGGCCTTGCCTCCTCTGGGCGCCCTGTGTCTGTGCCTCCACTGGGTGCCCTGTGTCTGTGCCTTGTTTACTGCTGTTGATCTACTGCTGCCGGGGCAGATGGCTCCTCTGATGGCGTTTCCTTGCATGGTTCATCTCCACTCGGCCCAATGTCCTTTTTTACTGTTGCTTTTAACTGCGTGTGTGCGTTGGAGTTGGGTTGGGGGGAGGGGGGTATAACTGTGATCATGCTTTTAAATCTGTGGGGGAGGGATGGGAATGTGGTTTGATGTGGGGTCATTTTAATCTGTAAAGCACTTTGTGATGCAACTTATTGTATGAAAAGCGCTTTATAAATAAAGTTTGATTTGATTTGATAAATAACCTCAGCGGCTGCTTTAAGCTTCTCACCTCTTAAATTTATCTTTTTTGTCCCGGATGTCGTCGGCTTCGTTGTGGTTGAAGAGCTCGGCGATCCGTGTTGCCAGGTTGCTGTTGATGCAGTTCATGTTGCAGGGAGTGGCCACGATGGCGCTCATGTGCTTGTGGCAGTACTGGACGCACTCCTCCACCTGAGCACGGACAAAGACGTTCACGCTCCTGCACGACGTTCAGCTGGTTGATAAACATCAGTAAATCCACCAAATGCTTAACAGGTTTGATCACAGCTGCTTCTACAGAGCATATGACTCCCCCCACTTACCAGCACCTTTGGCAAAGATGTGTAAAAAGCCTTAAAATAAAGGTTATATTGCAGTAGCTTAATCTTCCACTAAAATAACAAGAAATCTAATTTGAGCAGCAATTGTAATTCTGTTTAAAAAGTAGAAGTTTGGCTGATTTTCCTGGACTAGCCCCAGTCCACAATTCTTAGATCTCAGAAGGTCTAGACTCCAGAAAATAAGAGCAAAATGGCCATTTGAAATTCTAGGTTCTCTCACTCAGTAAATACAACTAAAGGGTCATATAAGATTATTTTAGAGTCTGGTCTTTAACCTGAATTAATATTTTATCCTTTTTTAAACAAATGTGTTCACATCTTTAAGCATCCATCCAGATGGATGGATGGATGGAAGGTAAACAGAAAGATGATGGATGGATGGATGGATAACAAAAAGATGATGGATGGATTGGACATAAACAGAAAGATGATGGATGAAGGGAAAACAGAAAGATGATGGATGGATGGAATCTAAAGTGTTTTCTTTTTCAAAATATTTATCCAAACATGGAAAATGAGGAACCCGGCGCCTTGACTCCCATGGAGATGGTTGCTATGGAGACTTTGTAACCTCAAGATGAGGCCTTTTGCTGCAGAGAAGAGAAGGGGCTCGTGCAGCCTGTTACCTTCCAGTCATTTTAAACGTTTTATCTCTCTGTTGGCAGTCACCGGAAGGTTAAGACACGTATTCATCTTTCACCCTTTGCCTGAACCCCCCTTACTCTGTTCTATGTTCTCCAGTCTTTCCCGTTTTAAAGAATTGCTGAGAAATCTGGACTACTGTCGCATGATATTCGCACCTCTGGGAAACGGTAGGTGGTTTACTTGCCAATGCGGGAGTTTTCCACAAAAATGTGCTCAAATTAAAAACTTGCCATGTGAAATTATGCTACTGCGCTAAAAGCCTTTTTATGCATCATTACTGGGGCACAAGTCAATATGGAGGGGACAGAAAGACTAATGAAGTTTAACTAAAACTGTCTCAGACAAACAGTCCTGATTGATAAAAGAACATCCATGCAACAATAAGCACAGTTCTGTCTACAGGCCTCGTTTTTCTTTTTTTTTTTTTAGGAAACGGCCAAAAATCAGCTTAAATGTTTTACAAATAAAAGATTTTAAGGGATGTTTAAACACTTCTCTTCACACGCCACAGCACTTACTAACGTATCCATCTTCAAGAACTCGGAGGAGATCAGGATTGAGATCACATTGCTGGGCTCTGTAACCGACAGACAGCACATGTCCAACAGACCAAGCAAACAACACAGAACACGCAGCCAGGGACACACGTCACATTCGGAGACTCGCAAACCAACCACCACCCATGGTTCACACAAGCCAGGTGGAGAAGGTGAACGGCTCAGGCATTACCAGGAGTAATAAATGTGAGATCTTGTTTATTTTTGTTCCGTGGATTTACCCAGCCGGGGTTTTTCCTTGTTCCCCTCTCCTGCGGAGTTCCTCCTGACGTAGTTCATGAGCCAGTCGAAGATCTGAACGTCGCAGTGAACCGAGATGTCCACCTCTTCCCACCGCTGCTGGTCCACGGACAAATACTCGGCAAAGTAGCGCATCTCTTTGACCAGCAGATCTCTGGGGCAGGTGAAGTCCTGCTTCAGGTTCTTGGTTTCGTCGCACACGTGGATCACCATGCCAAGACTGGAGAACAAGGGGTCATGTTGATTATTCGGGACGGGGGGAACCATGTCTTTACACAGACGCTACTCACTCTCGTGGCTTTTCGGGTTTGTCTTCCTCTTCCACGGAGGCTCGCTTCTCCATCTTCTCCACAGTGACTCCTCTTCCGGACGGGAGGGACTTGGAGCCTGCAAACGTCTCGACCTTTTTCACATTTTATCATGTTACAACCACAAACATCTATTTATTTTTTGGGGGGGATTTTATGTCACAGGTCAACAGAGAGGATTAATGATTCATAGTTTTCAAAATATCAAGGCAAGATCCTCAAAAAACAAAAACAAGGTTAGTTGCCACTTTTTGACCACCTTCACACTCGTAGGTTTCTGCATCTCTACCACTAGTTTCAGCCGAGCCGTGGAGGAGGAAACACCTTCTGCATTTTCGTCACTTCATCGGTTCCATCGGATGATGCGCTGCACCTTCTGAAAGACTTCTAAAGACTGGTGCAACGAAGATACCTCACCACAGCACCAGGCTGTGTGTTTCTTCACTGGAGCTCGTTAACCTTATGAGCTGCTGCTTCAGCTACTTCCACTGGTAATACCTACGCTGGGGTCTGCCAGGTATGGTTTGTTTTTGTTTTTTTTACTGAAACCGACCTGCTCAGAGAGCAATTTGGTTGCAATTTGGAGGTGTGTCTGCTTTTCCCCAGCTAGAAAAACCAACTCCAGCATCAAGCACGAAGCAAACTGATCTCTATTGGCTGGTTTGAGTCTTACCTAAAGAACAGGGACTTCTTTGTTTCAATAGGAAATTTTTCATCAGAATGTACAGAAATCACATGTGGGGTGCCCCAAGGCGCCATCCTGGGGCCCCTTTTATTTAATATCTACATGTAACCAATAAGATTAGCTACCATAACTATGCAGATGATACTCGGCTCTACATTACGATGTCACCAGGTGACTTTGAAAAATCCAAACCCTAAGTAAATGCATCGAGCAAATCAATGGATGGATGTGCCATAACTTTCTCCAGCTGAACAAAAACAAAACAGAAGTAAATACTTTTGGACCTAAAGAGGAAAGATCAAGAGTCAGCACACAGCTTCAGTTAATACAGATAGAAACTACTGATTAGGCCTGAAATCTAGGTGTAGTAATGGACTCAGACCTGAACCTCCAGGGTCACATAAAGGCAATAACAAGGTCAGCGTTCTATCACCTGAAGAACATTTCTAGGATGAAGGACTGATGTCGCAACAGGACCTAGAAAAACTCATCCATGCGTTTATCTTTAGTCGGATTGATTACTGCAACAGCGTCTTCACAGGTCTGTCTAAAAAGTCAATCAGACAGCTGCAGCTGATCCAGAACGCTGCTGCTCGTGTTCCTCACTACAACCAGGAAAGTAGAGCACATCACACCACTTCTAAAGTCCACTGGCTCCCTGTAGCTCAGAGAACAGACTTCAAAATACTTTTACTAGTTTATAAATCATTAAATGGAACCAAAGTATATTGAAGATCTACTGTTACTATACCAACCCCCACCAGAAAACTCAGGTCCTGTAATTCCAGTCTGCTCAACATCCCTAGAATCAGAACCAAACATGGAGAAGCAGGTTTCAGTTTCTGTGCTCCTCTAATCTGGAACAAACTTCCAGAAAACTGCAAAGCTGCTGAAACACAGAGTTCCTTTAAATCACAACTAAAAACGTATCTATTTAGAGCTGCCTTTGAGTAATGCTTTTACGTGTCATATGCTTCTTTGTGTGTTTTATGCTTTATTGCTGTTTTTTGCTTTATTCCCTAATCATGTAAAAGCACCTTCAATTATAATAATGTTGAAAGTGGGCTATACAAACAAAATTGCCTTGGTTATATGCGACTCGCTCGAAGATGATGGCGTATTAATCGGCCAGGGAAGCATTCTTGGCAGGTGCTTGGTGAGATCCTCTCAGATGAAGAGTTGGGACGCGACGCATGTGGCAAGTCCAGGATCCAGTTCTGGTCTGGGCCAATCCCTCTCAAAGTTCAGAGATGACTAGTCGATGCAAAAGTGAGTATCGGTAGGTAACGACTACTGCCACGGCCATTACCACAATAATCAACCACCGTCACCTGCCTGCGGACGTTTGTGCACCTTCAACACACCCTCCAGCGCTCTAAATATTCACCAGAAAGCACCTCAGGTCACTGCACTGACCTGTAACTCTGCTGCAGCTCTGGCTGCTTCCATCTCTCTTGACCAGATCTCCAGCCTCCAGCAGGGCAGACAAGCTATCAGGCGGTGAGCTGCTTCCTCCCGTTAGGTCGTTGCACTGATAATCGACATGGGGGAACCCTGTCGTGGCCTTCAGCTCCTCAAATCGGCGGGCGCACTGTGAAACCACATCGAAGCTGGTGATTTGTTCTCAACCACAGCTGCTAAACCATTCAGCAGACGATGGAAACAATGGATTAACAGAGGAGATGGATGATGGTGGTATTCATAGTTACCCAGCACTGCGGTTACCTCCTTAGGAGAGAATCCTGGTACCAGTTTGGCCACATTATCCCAGTTTATGGGCTGAGGCACTCCCCACAGACTCCCCAGCACCATATCCAGAACCAGGACATTGTTGTCGTAGGGGAAATTATTGTTGTCCGAACAGAAGCGACTCATCTCTAAACAGACAATCAACAAACAAGATGCACTCAGTCAATAAAGACAGAATCAATCCTAAAATCCAGTTTTCTGAAAGAAAATGAAATAACTAGCATTTTAAGAATGAGATTCTCTAAAGTTGTATTTTAAGCTAGCAGAGGTCTGCTCAACACAGATCTTGTATTTAATTAAAAGTGCCAGTTACTGTTTTTCTTTAATGTTTGAGGTTACATATTTCTGCTCAAACTGAAACGCATGCATTAGAATATTTAAACAATAAAAAATCATAATGATATTGAGCATTTTGTGTGTCAAAACTCCTGGTCAAAGCGCATGGTTTTTGTGATGTAATTTTTATTTTTTAATTGACACGATAAATATTTTCAAAGCTTTTCCCACTTCTAACGTGACACAGATCCTGAAGATTTCAGCTGAAAAACAAACAAACGTTAGAGGAAAAACTAACAAAATTTTTCACATCAGAACCTTCTTTAAGTACGGTAGTTTAATGACAAGGCAAGGCAATTTTATTTGTATAGCACACTTTCAACAACAGGGTAATTCAAGGTGCTTTACATGATTTGGTGATTAAAAAACTAAACAAACAAACATAGAATATAACATCGGAAATTTAAAAGTAAAAGTAGCAAATTAGCATTAAAGTCTTTCTGAGTTGACACTCACCATTAATTAGAGTATCTAATTAACCCGGAATAGGATAAAAGAAAAGTTTAGCCGTCCTTGTAAGTATTTCCCCACATTTGATCAATTGCATCCTTTAGCTAAAGGTTTAGAGGTTACATAGGATCAAAAATAATCTCACCATAAAGGTATCAGTCTGGAGAAGAACTTCCATGGGACAGTGAATAATATTTGGAGCCTCTATCCAGAGCAGGTTCAAATACCCCAAAACCTGGCATGTCAGAGTGCAATGGTCTGATAAAACCAAAAAAGAGGGAACCCCCCCCCCACACACACACACACACCTGTATTTCTACCCATATTAGGACTTTATATTGACTTCCATTCATTTTAATTGCTGCATTTATGCCTAACCCAAACCATTACCAGTTTATTCCTAACCCTAACCTTAACCAAAACAATTCACACCATACCTCTAAACCTAAACCCTAACCCTAAAAAAGGGGGTCCACCATATTAGGACCGGGCTTTGGTCCCTGTAAGGTCCATCGGTCTTCAGAAGGTTAGCGAATATGCCAGAGAAGGTCCTAAATAGGATAGCTATACAAGGACACACACACACACAAAAAGGGGGAACCGCCAAACTCCCAGTGAAACACAGTGTAGGCAGAATCATGCTGTGGGATCTGTTGTAACCCCAAACTTTCAGAATAAGGAAATTGGGAGTGTTTTTTTGTTGTTGTCAACTTTTCTGTTGACCATCACTTCACATATTTTTTGACTACTATTCACAAGCGATGTAAATCAGTACACGCACTATTTGTTTTTGATGGAAATTCGCTACACTTACTAAAGAAGACTGAATCTGAATCAAAATTAGCTCAGCAAAGAATTAGTTCCAAGATATAAGCACAAAAATATCCGGGTTCTGTCACCGTTTGTTCAGTTTTTTTATTGTATTTACATTTATTGTCCATTTTTTAAAAAGTATTTTAAAAACCCACTTTTTTAGTCTAGCATTCAACTCAGCATGAGAGCTTTTTAATGGGTTTCTTTGGTTATATTGTTGTTTTTTTTAAATGATTTTATGAGTACTTCTATTATTTCTAGTTCTACTTGTTATTTTATGCAACTGCAGTTGTACTGCAGTGAATCTCTGTACTTTTTTTAATTTTATTATTTACGTTATTGTTACCCTGTTTCAAGCACTTTGGTCAAGTTCTATTGTTGTAAAGTGCTATATATATATATATATATATATATATATATATATATATATATATAATATATATATATAAAATATATATATATAATATATATAAAATATATATATATAATATATATAAAATATATATATATATAATATATATAATATATATATATATATAATATATATATATATATATATATATATAAACTTATGTTCTCATTTTGTTTTTATATCACAAAAACCTTAAGAAGTATGTCCATCCATTTCCTATCAAGCAACAACAGCAAGTCGGGAAAGAGCACATAGGTGGCTGAGGATGAATGATGCAGTTCAGATGTGGGCTATAAAACGGGACGTCGCAGAGGGAAGAGATGCTACCACAGGCCGAGCCTTGCACTTAGTCCTCCTGACACATCAGCCGCTTTCGGGTCAAATCAAATCCGGCGTTTTCTGCAAAAAAAAAAAAAAACAAAAAAAAAAGGATTAATAAAAAACGAGAATGATGATACAGAAACGATACCGTGGATTTTCCGTACCGTCTTCCAGCAGAGTCAGAGCAGCAGGTGAATCCTTTCTGCCATCGTGGTGATGATCATGGTGCTGATGCTGCGGTGGAACGGCTAACTACCAGACTAGCTAACTTTGCGGGACGGGCATAGACTGTATATTACGGGGGACGGGACTACTTGCTGCCTTCAGGCAACCACCGAAAATCCACAATCTCACTCTCACGCAACTCGATTGATTTAGTTTTAAAATGTTATATTAATATATATGTATATTATGATGTCGGTGGGTATTTTTAATATTGCCATATAGTTTATTTGAATTATTAGTACACTTTGTTTACATTTCTACCATTGTTTATTTTATATCATATGCGATCTTTGTGTAATAGTTGGCTTTATTTATCAGTGAAAGGTGCTACAGAAATAAAATACACTTACGTAATAAAGAGGGCACTTTCCTTTTTTGGCGACCACTTTTTCTCTGTGAAAATGAGCTCAAAAGGTATGACTTCCTCCTTAATCGCACGATTTACAAAAGTCCTTGAAGGCACCACAAGCCTGGATTAGTTAGCATGAATGCTATGCGTGAACGTAGGCGTGCGTTGACTTCACTGCTTTGTTTAAAGACTTTGATTAGTTTTCACGAACCATTCTCTCTAAATACCTGATCTAATAAAACTAATAAAACACGTCAAAAGCTCGTTAGTTTGTAAAGTCGTCCCAGTTGTCGCACTGCAGCAACATCAGCGCATTCATCAGCGTCCTCTTGCCATGAGACGACGGTCGTAAAGCCAGCATTTATGTCGTAAATTGCTTCTTTAACCTTTCGAACAACAACAAAAAAAAAAGATAGACGCTCAGTTTAGTGCTAAATGTTAATAAATTTAGCAGGAGATAATAAATGTGTGTTTTGACTTTGTAGTTGTCAAACCCCTAATATCACGACTCATATGAAACATTTAACTTAGCTTTGGGATATGTGAAGTTTTGAATTAAATTGAATTGAATGACGCCTTATTGGGGGTGCCCAGATGGGGGACACTAATATTATTAGGGTGGCACCCTAAAACCAAAAGCCATGACAGAATTTCAGGAGTTGTTTGCTCATAGAACCATAGCAGAGGCAATCTTAGTATTATTGGGGCCCCGGGGGAAACACGGGTATGCTTTCTATGCTCCTCTAATCTGGAACAAACTTCTAGAAAACTGCAAAGCTGCTGAAAGACCGAGTTCTTTTAAACCACAACTAAAAACTATCTGTTTAGAGCTGCCTTTGAATAATGTTTTGATTCAAGGATTCAAGGAACTTTTATTGTCATACCATCTCACGTTACATGTAATTCAGTTCAATTCAAATTCAAAATTACTTTATTAATCCCAAAGGGAAATTAAATGTTGTTGTAACTCATTATGCAAGTTTCTTCAAAGATTTGTTATAGATGCTGATGTCTGTGGGTAGGGATGATCTCCTGTAGCAGTCTGCAGATCTGAAGAAGCCTCTGACTGAAGACGCTCTGTAGTTGTATGACAGTCTGATGTAGAGGATACTCTGGATCTATGGCGTCTTCTTTTCAACTCATCAGGGTTTTGACGCTGTAGTTGAGGTATTATTTGAGCTTTGGTGATGTTAATCAGCTGCTGCCAGTTGTAAACCACCTTGTTGCCATGGTTATGCATCATAACAAATGTCCAAAAATAAAAAGTGTCAGCAAAAATCCTTCCAGCTGCACAGCCTTCAAAACCAGAGAGAACAGTTGTCCACAAAAACAATGTTTCTACCAGAAATGGAAGAGTAAAAGTAAAAAAAAAAAAAAAATGGTATGAAATTAGGACTCAGGTCCGGAATTATAGCCTAGCCTATTTGAATTAAATTAGTAAAAAAAAAAAAACACAAAAAAAACAACAACATAAATACATGTAATAAATAAATAAAAATAAATGTGCTCTACAGGACACACTTGGAGTTCAGCAGTCATCCGCAAACTTAACTATATGACAGCTGTATCAAAAGTGTTGTGTGTGCTTCTTGCTTTATTGCCGTTTTTACTTTATATGCTTTGTGTTGTACTATTTTTATTTTTACCCCTTAATCATGTAAAGCTCCTTGAATTACCTTGTTGTTGAAAGTGCGCTATACAAATAAAATTGCCTTGCCTAGACACACTCTTACTGGTGTCTTGTAAAATAAACATGTTTCCACCACAGCTGCTATCGTTGACGCGAGGAGCGGCCATATTGAAACTGGAAGTCGGTGCGAGAAAAAAAACCCTCAGACTTTTTCCAAATGGGAAGACCGACTTTTTCGACTCAACACCATTAATCTTTGATCTAGAACTGTGGAGGCTTGTGGTTTTGGGTGTACAATGGGACTAGATCTTAACCCTCATGGAGTGGCACTGGGTCATGGGGATTTGACTGTCAAGTCTAATTATTATTTTTTAGTCGTTATTTACTGGCCAAACTCAACATTAAAGATGGCCGAAGAAGCTCCATCATTTGGAGGGAACCCCGAGAAAAGCCACCTGTGCTGCATATTGAAAGTAAAGAGTTAAATGAGTCTTGGTATTGAATTAGGACGCATCCTGGGCAACACCGGGACACAGTGGAGGGACAGAATGCGTTGGGATCCTTCAAGATTACCTTGGACCTAAAAAGGCTAAACAGCCTGATTAAGAAGGCTGGTTCTGTTCTGGGGACGACTGTGGAACATCTGGAGATGATGATGCAAAGGATTCTTCATAAAATAAAATAAAAATTATGGACAACCTCATCCTCTTCATGAGACTACCCTGCAACAACAGTGTCTTCAGTCAGAGGCTTCTTCAGTTTCGCTGTAACACAGACCGCTACAGGACATCTCTCCTGCCCACAGCCATCATGATCTACAACAACTCCTTAAAGAATTAATTCTATGAGCTACACTTACTTTCCCTCTGGGATCAATAAAGTATTTTTGAAGTGAGTCGATATTGTTGCTAGGTTTCCCAACAGAACCCATTATCCCAAAAACCCGAATCTCTGGCTGAAACCATCGATCCTTCCTACACCATAAAGGCACCGCGTACATATAGATGTCCTTAGAGAACGCTGTGTGGATTGGAGAAATGTACAATAAGTCCAACAGATTTCTATTTTTAAAGGTCATTGCAACTGTATGTTGCGAAAGTATTTCACATCAGAAAAAATAACAATTTGTTAAACATTTAAAATATTATGAAATTCACATGACTGGATGTAAACTTCTGACCGAACCTTTATTTTCCACCTCAAAACCAAAATGTAATTTCTTACCTTCGCCTACATACAAGTGGCACCAATGGCCGCACGATAAAGAAAACGGTTCTGAAAATATTTATTTTCTAAATATTTATATTAAATATTTACAAAAATTACTTAACAGGACTAATTCAGTGTTGAAAACGTTCAGATTCCTCCTCTCCAGCTCTGAATGACAACAATCCCATTGGTTCCAGACAGGACACAGAAAGCCAGGCGGATGTCAACAGAGAGGGCCCGAACTTCACAGGAAAACAGGATCACCTTCATCCGTTAAACTGACATCATACCAGCTTACCTCATTACCTTACAGAACAAACCTGATCCGTATGCACACTCTGAATGAGGAGATGTAAAAAATAACCTCAAGCGTTTTTTTTCCCCCCATCAGTAACCTTGATCTTAGATATTCACTGATAAGTTTGAATCAAGAACTACTCCGGGCGATTATGATGAGGCCCACTGTGACGCCGCTGCCATCAGGTAGATATTAGGCAATTAAAGATGGAAAACAAGCACCGACCGAGCTAATCCTTGTTAACTATAAATCCCTACACATGAAGACACAATCATCAGAGGTCGGTCTTCTCGGGGACGTTCAGCACGGCGCCGGAGCTCAACGTGGTCAGGCTGAAGGGAGCGGGAGTTTCTCTGTACGCAGACTCCAGCAGCTGCTCTGCAGAGGCGGTGTTGGTGAGGTCAGGGCCGGAACCTCGGGCTGCAGCCGATGGCTGCGGCTGCGCAGGCGAGGCCGTCTGGGAAGTCTGCACGCCACCTTTCTTAACCTGGGCGAGCCTCTCCGTCTCTGCGTGCTTACGGCCTCTCCTTTTTCCCAGGATCTTGACATAGTTGGCGGGGACGAGTCCCGCGGTCTGACCATCCACGCTGGCCAGCAGCCATCCACGCACCCGTGGCTGTTGCTCTAAACATGAGAGCAAAGACACAAAGACTTCAGGGTCTTAAACACAAAAAACATTGGAAACCGGTGCCTGACTATACAGGGGAATATACTTCCAGCTTGATATATAACTATGGTGTTTGATGGGTTTTTATTTAACTCCTTCTCACCTTTAGGGGCCAGGTTAAGCATGTCTCCAGCTCGCAGAGAAACTTCCTCCTCTGAGGAAGCTGAGAAATCGTATTCTGCTCGGGCCACAACATGGTCATCCTCCCCGCTGGCCCAGTCAGTGGCTAAACGCACACAGAATATTTTCATTAACCTAATTGTGTAAAAAGCCACTATACAGGTGAAACTCGAAACATTTGAATATCGTGCAAAAGTTAATTTATTTCAGTAGTTCAACTTAAAATGTTAAACTAACATAAGATAAGACTCATTACATGCAAAGCGAAATATTTCAAGCCTTTATTTATTATAATTTTTATGACTACGGCTTACAGCTTATGAAAACCCCAAATTCAAAATCTCAGAAAATTAGATTACACTGTGCTCATTAATGCATATTAAGTTAAATTTGGTGTCTGAACTAATTAAGTAGGCAGTTATAAGTGTTTTTAGAAAATGTCTCAAGGATTTGTGGATGTGTAAATGAATGAATGTTTATTATTCTCCAGCAGTCATCGGGCGAGAGGTGGGGAACACCCACGACGTCCTACTTTGGGTTGGTTTCTCACACAAATCCCACAAAATGCACTGATGTTTGTAGGAAAAGTAGAAGGCACTCTACTTTTCTGTGTTGGTGTCTTAAGCTGGGATCACACTGTGCGATTTCAGCCCTCCTAGAGCTCTTCTTTCGTCGAGAAAAGAATCTCGATGAAAAACGCGGAACGTGATCCACAGTAGTACATTGATTGAGTTCCTTTTGTCTTCGTTGTACAACAATTTTATTTTTTTTCCTTTTAGTCAGACAAACGGCAGGTTTTAAAAGATGTTCTCCCAGACCGACAAGCTGATAAATGATGCGGCAGCAGCAAGTCGGATGGCGCTCTGATGGAAGACCGAAGCGTACGGTCGAAACTGTCGGCAGGTAACCTAACGTTTGTCTTACTAAAAGAAAAGAGATAAATTAGGTGATCCACAGCTCCGTGGCCGTGCAGTGGGACGTGCTCCCAGAGAGCTTATTTAACGCTCGTACAACCAAAACCAGTTGAACCACCTGAAATTCTACGACCATGGACTGCCTTTGATCAATGAATGACGTTGGTTTTAGGCGCGTCCTGCTACAGCGAGGCGTCGTGCAGTTTGACCAATTGAAGAGCTCGGTGGAGCTCGCACTGTGTGGCATGAAGCACTCCTTTGAGACGACCAAAAAAATAATAATAATAAAATTAAAAACCCGCGCAAATCGGCCTTTAGTACAGGAAGTATTAGGGATGTAAGAAAATATCGATACACCGCCATATTTAATTTCCCGATATTGTATCGATATAAAGAAAATATCGATTTTTTTATTTTATTTTTATGATTTGAATGGAACCATAATTGATGACAGTAATTTTTGGAGCAAATATAAAAGTATGACTGGTAGTTTGTGGCTGTTTTCACCTTCTTCGTTCCAGTGGATCAACTAGATCTGGTGATTAAACTGGACGTGTTAAAGTATGAAACAGGTTGGAGTCTTTAGAATGCTGTGAAGGTTTTTCTACAGTTAAATTAAGTTTTAAAAATCACAATATATTGTCTTACTCAAAGTATCGTAGCATATTGTGTCGCCAGATTTTTACAAATACATATCCCTATTGCAAATAATAGAGAAGTGGCTACAAAAACCGTCTCTCGACAACCTAAAATAAAAGAAATTCTTCATTCATATCAACCTCAAACCCATCAGCACTGGAAGGTGGGATTATTGGAGGATTTAGAGACACAACAAAGCGTCAGATGTACGCCTTACCGCTTTCTTCAGAACTTGCAGCAGAGCTCAGGAGTTTCCAGATGAGATAGGGTCCGCCGAGAACCACAGCGAAGAAAAGGAAGATCGGCCAGGACTTCACGCTCTGATCCTCTGCTCTTGCTCCATACCCCCTGGATGAAGCTGTGGCCATGGCGTCGGTCGAGCTGTCGGCCCACAAGTCTTCAACGTCGCCGTCTGTCCCTCTCCCCAGCAGTCGCTTCAGCCGCTGGTAGAAGTAGCGCAGCGTTCGCACCAAAGCGAAGGCCGACAGGACTCTTGTGAGGTGCGCGCGCAGCCTTGTTAGGTGGTTGGCTACGTCCAGCACGGCGCGGAAGCTGTTGTACACGGCCGAGAAGGTGGCGTCCAGCATCATGCTGACCGAGGCAAACGCCTGGACGATGCTTTCAATGGACTGGAAGGCCCCACGGCTGCTCTCCTCGGCCTGCTGCACAAACCGGCTGGGGGCGACGTCTTCCGTGTGCGGGACGCGGCTGTAACCTCCAAGGCCGTAGCCACCGCCATAGCTGTAGGGGCTGTAGCCACCGCCATAGATGGAGCTCCCATAGGGACTGTAAGAGGAGGTAAAAGAGCTATAGGAAGGACGGTAGGACTGCTGCATGGGGCGGGGAGGCACTGGAGGAGCCATTCTGGTCAGAACAGGGGGGCCTACTGGTGTGGAGGGGCCCCCAGCAGCCGGTCCAAAGTCTGCAGATCTGTTCAGTGAAGAGAGAAGCAGCAGACATGAGCTGAGTAGAACAGAAACAATATTTATTGTCCATTAGTGGGGATATTTAGGTGTAACAGCATCAAAGTAGATTCACACAAGAATAATAAGAGGTTTTAGAGTAAATTAAAAAAAATACAAAACTCATATTTACAACAGAAATATACTAGATAGTAAATATCTATAGTAGCATAATCAGATTAAGAACTGTGCCACTGAGCAGGGGATTTTTCTAAAACTGTAAAGTGTCTCATTGCATGTGTTTATGTGACGAGACCATTTACAAGGAGTGAGAACACTAATAGAAAACTGCAAATCAAATAAAACTGTGCAAATAGCAAAGCAGCAGGGGTGCAAAGCTGTTTTTTTTGCGGGGGGAGGGGGGGAGAGAGCAGTGCTGATTATAAAGTCGAACATCTGCAGGGAGAAAGGAGCCGCCATCCCAATCCTTCATGCACCTGGGATGCAGCGGTCTGTCGCTGAAGGAGCTCTCCAGCTCTGCGACAGCTGACCACCTCTATTAAAAAGGCAGGAACCTCGCTAGTTTGCGGCTCTGGACCCTGGAGCTGTTTGTTAAAACAATGCAAAGGAGGAACACATCCAGCAGTGAGCCCAGAGAAGCAACTGCTGCTGCTGTCTCTGGGCTCTGCTGAACCTCTGGAGACTATGGTGCGAAGGAGAATTCGTCGTAAAAAGAAAGTACAACCCTGGGTATCCTCTTCCCGAGATTGCTGTCCAATAATAGAGTGTCTTGAGTCAGAGACTTCTTCAGATACACTGTGATACGGACTGCTACAGGAGATCCTCCTTGCCCTCTGCATCTACATCGTCTTTGAAGAAAACTGTGTAATGTGAGTTACAACAACATTACATTTCGATCTGGGATTAATGAGCTTTTTTTATTTTATTTAATTGGTGCTGCTAAAAGGTGGATCACGGGGTGTAGTTAGTTAGTTTTTGTTTATTTAAAACACTGCTTTACCATTTTGGCTTCATTTATCTTCAATAAACAATACATCTGTGGAATCTGCTGTGTGTTTTTTGCGTGTTTCGCCACGACTTCAGGTGGGGGGAAAATAGCATAATTCAAGGCCAAGGAGAGTAAAATAAGTTCTCTAACTTAGCTATCTGAATATTGTTTGTCAGAAGACTGTAGGATATGGTGTGAAAATGTAACCTGACTGTTTTGGGAATTGTTCCGACTGTCTTTTACGATAAAAAATTAAATAAAAAATAGGCGAAGCAACAAAATAAAAAGGTCAAATTCAGACGGGAGTCGGGCTAGAAATGCTGAGAAGATAAATACCAGGCCGCAGGCACCAGGGGAGCTGCTCGTGTTAATTTAATTAATAAATGAATCCGAGTCACGACCATGCAATTGATTGATTATGCTTGGCTAAAAACCATCACGTCAAACTCTTCAGCAAAAAACAGGCTAATGTTTGGATTGCAGCTTTAGCTTCGACTAGCTGACAACACTCGCAAATGCAACTTTTAGCTAGCAGCTAACACCGACACAATAAATCAAATAAACGCAGGTTTACCTGTAATTTAGAGGTGCGCTAATAGCCCCCGGGATCCGCCTTTCCCATGGCTTTGGGGGAGGCTGTGAATCCATCATAGAATATAAAACTAACAATTAAAAAAAAAACAGCGAAGTTCCCCCTGTCCTGGTTTTTTTTTTAAATGCTGCCTTCAAGTGCTACTCGTAATTCCAAAATGAAGCTCATATTTCCACGGCGTGGGTCCACGAAATAGCATAACAATGGTCTAAATAACGTTAAATATATTCATCACGACAAAAGTATGTAAGTGAGTTTTAATTTCGGTATTATTCCTTTGACAGCTACTATGTCTGTAACACCAAAAATATTCCTGTCATCCTGTCATAACACGTGTGCATCGAAAGATGGACAGACCAAAATAATCGATAGTTTACAACATATAGCATTGCTACTTTCTTTCAACATGTGGTCCCTGGGCAGGTAGTAGAAAGAGTAAATTCATTGCAGTAAAGTACTTATGAGAAAAAAGCAGTATGATGATGTAACCCTACTTTCTCACCATATTTCACAGTGGAACTCCATCTGTGGGTCATTTAAATGGAAAACACAATGAAGTCACTCAATTCCTAATTTTTTAAAATTGTTCTTAAATGTTTTTTTTTTTACAACAAATTCCTAAATTGAACCCTGACAAAAACATAACGCCAAATGCGATTCGTAGAGCCTGTTCCCATGTTACATGCATTTTTACGTATTGGCCACCAGATGGTGCTGTAGCTCATAAAAAGGCAAGTCATCAAGCACATAAACAATTCCACAGCCTCCACTTCGTAGCAATTATAACACAACAAAAAGGGAAATAGTTGATTCATTCATTATTATTGATGATAAATTAATTATAAGAAGGTAAATACGACCAGTCAGCTGAGTTATTTGCTTAAAACACGTGTTTGTCATATTGGTCAGAAAGGTTTACAATCCAAAGAAACAATTTTTATTACCTTGCTCACACTAAATAAAATCTGTCCAGAGATCGAAAAAAATATCAGGTTTTTAAAAGTACCTGTAAAATAGAATTTGTTTCTTTTGTTGTTAAATTAAAGAACCATGACTTTATTTTTTCTTTTAGGTTTTAGGGCAACAGAAAAAGCTTTACAAAAGAGAATGAATGTTTTTTTTCTGATTGAAAGATTCAATATTTGTAGAAAATTAAGGCGAAATAGCTTGCAGTTTGCAACCAAATAAAACAAAACGTGCTAGAAAAAAACAACTTGCACCATTAATGTAATTTTGTTTTGAAAATTCAATAGAGATGATGAATTAAAACAAAAAAGAACCACTGATCAGGGCCTAAAGAGTCACAACTTGCAGACCCCTGTGTTAGGCTGTATCAGTACATCTGCTCTGATGTCGGCTTTCTTTATGACCTAAAGAGAAGATAACACTAAGATCAGATATGAAAATACAATTCTTACTGCTCTCACAAACGTCAGGGAACCCTGCAGGGGGCTGGTAGTGATTGTTCGGCTATGTGCGAGAGGGAGGCTGTTCTTTAGTGCATGCAATTTAGAGCGGGGGTGTTCACTGTGGTTTCAGGAGGGAGTCCTGTGATGTCAAATGTTGTCGTGGAGCGTGGGATGGTGTGTGTGCAGAGCCGTTGCAATAGATTCTCCAGAGTTAGAATGACAGAGTTTGCCTGTGTCATCCCCTGGTGTAGGTGCACAAAGCTGAGACGGTTGTTAATTTGTGGCCTGACGGTGTAAGGGATCCTGAGCCACAGGTGGGAATCCTGAGTGTCACCCACCTGTTGACGCTGAGTGTGGGTGGATGCTCGAGTTGATGTTGGTCCTCCTGGTATTTGAGGGTTTCTGCTTTGCAATTCTAACCTTTTGTACTTTGATAAGATCAGGGGTAAGAAAATGGTGAACGATCAGCAGCTCTGCAGAGGAGAGATATGAAATCTAAAAAGATACCAAAAAGAATAACACACAAGAATTTAGCAACTTTAGCAGGAATAAAAGTCTAACCCCTCAAGTAAATCCTGAACGCCATTAACAAGTTTCTTGTTTGTTGGTTTTCTGGCACAGGCCCAGTTTCTAAACAACATCCCAAAGTTTTCTAGACTTTCCCGAAGCTTAACCTGGTTCTTCAATGGTTGTTTGGGATCATTTTTCTGTGGGAACGTCCAACATTGAGGCAATTGTGGCTCACTACGTAGAGTAGTTGGCTTGTAATTGGAGGGTTATATGTTCGATTCCAGCTTCTGTCCGTCACATGTCGATGTGTCCCTGGGGAAGGCACTTAACCCCAAGCTGTGCACGTTTGTGAGTGCGAATGGGTTGGTGTGGCTCCAGTGTAAAGCGCTTTGAGCGGTCAGCATGACTAGAAAAGTGCTATAAAAGTTATGTCCATTTACCATAACTGTGTCCAAGCTTTAACCATAACTGTTGACTTGAAATAAAGGTATTGGATTCCTCTCAACCCATGGGCAGCGACTCTGGTGTTTCTAGCTCTTGTCCAGTTTGTTCTTGGTGGTTCCTGGATTGCTCATGAGCATCCAAACCAATTTTCTTTAATCTGAGAGGTCTTTTTGGTTCCTCATCCTGACCGTGGTGCATTGGTGACTCTGAAGGACATGTACTTAGTTGAATTGCCTTAATTGATGGTCGTTGAGTTTTCAGTTTTCAGAGTTTCCTGGATTTAAATTATTTGTCAGTCCAAAAATTGCGATAAAGCAAATCGTTTTTGTGCTGTCAAAGAAAAAGAATCACCTAGAGTACATCATGATTACTAATTAGAAATGAACAGGTCTTTGGTGCCACTTATTAAAAGATGTTTGTGAATATATACTAAATTATTATTACTATATCAATCAAATCATCATCAAATCAAATCAAACTTTATTTATAAAGCGCTTTTCAAACCATAACAAAGCTTCTCAAAGTGCTTTACAGATTAAAAATGACCCACAACCTTCACACACAACATCTTCGGAGAAAACTGCTTGGGGCGACAGAAAGATCGCCCCAAGCAGTGCCGCGGACAGCCAATCACTGACAAGAAATTCGCACACGGCAACGAGAATTTATCCAATCAGCGTCGTTGATCCGGACGCTTGAAGGGCGATAGAGAAATCGCCCCCAGGCTGGTTGGTGTGAGGACGGCCAAGATACCTGGTGGTGACGTTGGCAGTGTGATTTCTCTGCCACAAGCGGGCGCTGCTGTAAGAGTTAACAGCTTTGTGTGTAAATTTTATGTGTAAACCTAATAAGTTATTTGTTTCCAGTTTGGTTCAAAACTTGTTTGTGCAATATTGTATTTATGTTTTGTATAAGAATGCCTCAAGTTGTTAATATTAGCATTAAAATAATCAGTATTTCACATAGTACTGGTATCCAGCCGTTTATGTGCAACTGTTTTGGGATGATAATTGAAAATGACTTGATAAGCTATATGCACAGCTCCACTACTTCCTGCAGCCCTTTTATTTCCTGTCTGTATTGGACAAACTGACAGGAAATAAAAGAGCTGTACTTAGTTCAGGAAATAGTGGAGTTGTGCACAAAGCTCAAAAAGCACAAGTTTGATAAAAAAAAAAAAAAAAAAGCACAGCCCCACCAAGAATATTTTTCACCAGCCACCACTGGTGAGGGCCATACTAATGGAAAGACGCCTCACCATGAGTGTGTGTCCTGACTTTAGGGATGACAAGGAGACGCCTGGCAGAGGAGCGCAGACATCGCGAAGGTTCATACGGTAGAAGAAATTCAGAAAGATAAGAAGGCCCAAGACCATTATGACACTAAAAAATTATTAAAAGAACCTTAAAGTCGATCCTAAAACATACGGGGAGCCAATGCAGTGATTCTAAGACAGATGTAATGTGTTCCTGCCTCCTGGTCTTCGTCAGGACGCGTGCTGCTGAATTCTGTAAAAACTGTAAACTTGAGGTAGTCTTTTTGGGAAGACCAGAAAGCAGGGCATTGCAGTAATCAATCCTTCTGGTGATAAAAGCATGCATCAGCGTCTCTGTGTTGGCCCGAGAGAGAATGGGGCGGACTCTGGCGATGTTCTTTAAGTGATAAAAACCTATTTTAGTGATATTTTTAATGTGAGGGATAAAAGTCAGCTCAGGGTCAAAAATCACGCCCAGGTTCTTCACTAGTAAAGAAGGATTAAAAGACAGTGATTGCAGTTTTGGTAAAAGTTTCTCTCTCTGAGCCTCAGGACCGATGACTAAAACTTCAGTTTTGTCCTGGTTGAGCTGGAGAAAGTTTTCTGCCACCCAGGATTTAATGTCTAAAATGCAGTTAAAAAGTGCATCCATTGGCCGTGTGTCATCAGGAGACATGGAGATGTATAACTGTGTATCATCAGCATAACTGTGAAAGTTAACTCCATGTCTTCTGATGACACTGCCAAGAGGGAGCATGTAGAGGTTAAAAAGCACTGGGCCTAAAATTGAACCCTGAGGCACACCACATGTGATCTTGTGGACCTTAGAGGAGCAGGTATCTAAACTTACCATAAAAGTCCTGTCTGTGAGATAGGATGTAAACCATTTATGAACAGCACCAGAGAGGCCGATCTGTTTTAAACGAGTTAAAAGAATAGTGTGGTCTACTGTATCGAAGGCAGCGCTTAGATCCAGTAGAACCAACACTGTCACCTTCTGAGCATCATGATTTAATCTAAAATCATTTAAAATCTTTAAAAGAGCCGTCTCTATGCTGTGGTTCACCCTAAAACCAGACTGAAATTTCTCTAGGACATTATGAGCATTAATAAAATTATTAAGTTGAATTAAAACAAGTTTTTCTAAAACTTTGCTTAAAAATGGTAAGTTAGATACCGGTCGGAAGTTGTTTTAATCATTAAAATCTAAATTGCTCTTCTTCAGCAGGGGCCTCACTACCGCCCCTTTAAAGGCGACAGGAAAGACCCCCGTCTGAAGGGAGCAATTCATTATAGTTAAAAACTCATCTCTAAAAGATTCATAAAATTGCTTAAAAAATGAAGTGGGAATTGGGTCCAAAAGACATGTGGTGGGCCTCACTGAGGAGAAAACTTTATCAAGAGTCCCAGCTTCTACCAGGACAAAACTGTCCAGCGTTTCCTCTGGTAAAGACACACACTCAGATTTGTCTAAAACCATGGTACACTGAGAAGATAAAATATTACATCTGATGGTGTCTACCTTCCCTCTGAAGTGGTCTGCAAAATCCTTACAAAGAGCATTTGAGGGGGTTTTCTGATATGCATTAGTAGTCCAGTTAAAAATGTTGTCTATAGTGGAAAACAGAATTTTGGGATTATTTTTATGTTGTGAGATGATTCTGTAAAAAGTATGTGTTTCTGCAATTTCTTACTGCATTGTTATGCGATTTGAGACGTTCGATGTACATTTGATGATTTATTGTGATTTTATTTTTTTCCTCCATTTTCTCTCTGCCACCCTGCAGCTCCTTTTTAATCTCTTAAGGTCTTCGTTTCTCCATGGTATATTAATATAAAGCTGTATATTATCCATCAAACACTTTAAACCTATACTATCCTGCTGCTGCAGGAAACACACCACCAATCTGAGATCATTTTAAATTTATCAATTTGTTCTTTCAAAGGTTGGTGAGTTATTTTTATTTGCAAACAATGATTTACTCATTTTTGCACTTTAATAAAGAAGGACTGTTCTGGGGAAGCCACACACACCCAGTGTATATTCCTCTGTTAGCACAGCCAAAATGGATTGTATTCAGAAAAGATTGTAAAATAATTTAAAGAATTTTGAAGTTTTTCCCCGAGGTCCTCTATCTGGCACATCTCTTTCTATTTTTGAGGTTAGATCATGGTCACTGGTCTGCCCAGGCTGGTGATTTTACCCTAACTTGGCAAACCTTGCATTGGGATGAAGTTCCAGCGTTCCATGCTGTGCTTTTGCCGGGCAGTACACAGGAATAGCCTCAGAGTGATATGGGTGCTTTTTACTCTCTAGTTCCCCCTTCCTCTTTGCGTGTGTTTGTGTGAGCATTATGCACAGCCCAGACAGTTAGATGGAAGCATTTATAAAAGTGGAACTGCTGAACTGAGAAAAATATTGCTGGAAGGTACAGGGGTTGTATGTGTGTACTAAACGATTAAATACGCAACAGAGTGCTGATTCAGTTAGATGTCTGTTATGGTAAATAATAATAACGGCTTGCATTTATATATAACTCTACCACTCAGCCACACACGGCCCTTCATCACAGACGTCCCTGGCCTGTAATGTCAGTAGAGGTGTTATAGGTATAAAAATAAACAGTCATTAAGGTAACTGAAGGCTCTAATAGAGGGTGCAAAAATAGTAATAACAAACCAAGAAAAGGGAAAAACATAAATTTGGACTATTAAAAAATGGCAGAAAAGTAAGACAAAAACACATCAAATCACCTTAAACCAGAAACTGGTGCCCCCTATTGGAGATCATTTCCAAACATTCTGAAATTCACCTTTCTACAGTGAGAAAAATGTTCTACAAGTGTAAAATATGTAAGGTAATGGCCAATGGACAGGCTGCCAGACGAAAATCTCAACATGTAATATAACGGCATGACTTTGGTGTGCAAACTCACATCTGAATGAACCACTTTGAGACAATGTCGTTTAGACAAAAGAGACCAAAGTAGAGATGTTTGACCATAATGTACAGCACAATGCTTGGAGAACACCAAACATAAACACATCAGCTTAAACGCCTCCTAGAAATCTTATTTCATGTGTGAAGCATGATGATGATGACTGATGATCTGAGCTTGTTGTGGCACCTTACTACTGTTGAATAGACTGCATTCCAGAGTCAAAGCTTCACCCAAACTGGGTCATCAGCGGTGCAATGGTCCGAACATAGCAGCAAAACTACAGCAAAATGGCTGAAAAGGGAAGGAATCAGTTACAAAGGTCCAGTCTAAGTTTCCTGATTGAAATGTAGACGACAGACAGTTGATTGCGGCAAACTTCAATAGATGCAAGTGGGCAGAAAAATCCTCCAGAAGGAGATTAATGCTGCCAAAGGTTCGTGGGGTGTACTTAGTTTTTCACATAGGCCTACAGCTTTCTTCAGTTTGGCTTAATCTTTATTTTTATTAAATAACGCCAGTTTTATGCATTCCAGTGCTCTTGAGCTGGTGAAGACCAGATCTTGTTTATTGTGTCCTGATATGTAAAAGTCTAGTGCTGACAGAGGGTGTAGTTTCTTTTTATCATGACCCCTGTCCAGGTCATAAAAAAACACACACAAACAAACACATTAACTCTTGTATTTTTATTCTTTTTCACATTACTTCACTGTTTGGATGATAAAAAGAGTTAGCTAGGCCAGTTCAGCTAGTTAGCCTAGCTTGTACTCTATATTTTCCAATCACAGCTCAGTCTTTATTTTTGGCATTAAAGACAGCAAATATTTATCAGGTATTCTTATATTATACACTAGTGAATATTATTGGTATTATTGATATTATGAACATGGGAAGTCAGTAAGTTAGCTTTAGCTTCTATGGCTAGCTACCCATAAATGGCCAAATTCCAAAAATACACTTTAGCCCCCATCAAGCACGGTAATTTGTCTTCATGGGAGCGGAACATGATTCATTCAGAAAAAAGATATTCCTGTATTATATTTATTAAATCATATCACAGTGAACTACTGTATAAAATACAATGTTTTTTCAATAGTATGTAAGATATGTTAACATAAACATCTTTTTGGAGCAAAACCTCCAGTTCTGTGGTCTTGAAAGCCTAAAAATAAACTCAATTTTGATTAAATAAAGTACTATCACCACTACTTGTTAAATGCAGATGGCATACTTAAAGAGAAATAAGATTTATTCACCTTCAGTGAAAGTCAGAAAGTATAACTATAAAATACCTTGCCACACACCAGATATACACCGTGACAGGTCTTTCACAGTGCGAGCTTTGTGGGATTTTCCCTGCACTCAAATATGAGTTAGGTCTTGCATGAGGAGCTGTTCTAGCCATGCATAAGAAAGGATACCTATAATTAAAATGTGCTGCAGGAAGTTTGAAAAATTGGATGAGCGGAGCATACAAGCAATAACCATTTTCAAATATCACAAGGAAGTCCTGGCTGGGTGAAAAAGTGATCAAAGCTGTGTGAAGTTGAGCATCATTCATCTGTTTGAGGGGAAATTCTGTCATAACTTGTATTCAGACATGAAATCTGATCAAGTTCTTTCAGATAACTATACAAAACAGGAAACACTAAAGAGGCAGATATCTTTTTAAATATTACGTCAGTACAGCACTGCTGTGTCATGCAAATGATGGTGACAAGGTTTACAGTCACGTAGTAGCTCCTTTCTAAATTGCTCAGATAACTGCATGTTCATTCAGGTGAAGAAAGCTTGTGTTGTCACCAAGTGCTTGCAGTTTGCAAAAGGAAGGGGGGGGGGCGGTGAAGGAGTGGAACTGAAGGAAGAGGGAGGAGACAGAGCAGCAGAGGACGGGCTTTACTGGCAGTAAGTGGCTGGACTGGTTTAGCTTGCCTTATTCCAGGATATGGGTTGGAAATATTCAATGATATACGTTGCAATGAGCCTCTGTAGCAAACTGTCACTATTAAAGCAGAACAAATCCGCGCACATAGATGCAACACCCTCAACGTCCAGTCGTGAAGTCTTGAGTTTTGACAACTCCCTGCACAGAACTAAAATAAATGCAGCTTGCTGCAGAAGTGAAATGTCATGATGAAATAGATCACTGCATGAACTGAGGACTTTCTGTCCTCTTCCTATTTAACAAAAATTTAGGCAGTACATCATTTCATTCCTCAATTTGCGTTTGAGGTTAATTTCCAATCGCTAAACGTATATTTTTCAATTCAACTAAACACAATCAGCTAAACTGTCAACCAGTTTGCTAAAAAACTTAAAGTTAGCACATTTTATAAGAAGAAGAGTGCACCTTGGCATGGTATGGTAAGTTTATATGTACACACAAGGCAATTAAAAGGGGTTTTGCAGGAAAATAAAGGAACAGAGGTGCAGAAAATTACATAACAAGATTATGTTTAAGAATGAGAGTTTCTGCACATCTCAGGTAGCCAGGAAATTTGTTACGGGAAAATGTTTTATTTATTATAATCACCAAATTATGTCCTTATGACATATTGCATAAAATACTCTGTTTTGAATAGTATAACATAAACACATTTTTGGTGCAGAAATGTCAATTGTGTTGCCCTGAAAGCCTAAAAATAAACTTCATTTTGATTAAATAAAGTACTACCACATATATTTATTTTATGCAGATAGCATACTTAAAGAGAAATGAGATTCATTCCCATTAAGGCAGAAAGTATACCTATAAAATGCCCTGCCACACACCATGAGAGACTAAATGATATAATGGCTAAGTAAAACAGGTTTCTGACAACCTCAGGGATCCAGAAGGATCATACCTAACAAGCAACTCTGAAATTTATCAAGGTTCAAGACCAATCGGTGCTTTATAGATCAATTACAAGATTTTAAAATATATCCCTTTAAACTATCAGAGCAAATGGAATCATTTAAGCATTAGTGGGATATGGTCCATTTTCCTGGTTTTGGTCAGGACTCTAGCAGCTGCATTTTTGATTGGCTGCAGCTTTTTGATTAATTAAAAAAAAAATTATAGAGACTGGTAAAAACACAACTATATGAGACGATTAAAGACACGATTACCACATTCTCACCTACTAAAAAGAAAATACTGCACTTGTTTTTTTTTTGCTCCCGATTTCAAAACCTTATTTTTTGGCAACATTTCAAGGCTTTTTCTTTTGTAATTGACTTTGTAGTTGTTAAAATGTTGGTCTTAGTCCTAGTCTGTGACTTTTACCTTCATTCAATCTGGTTAAGTTAAATTGTTTGCGATCACCAGGCTGGTGCTGAGGTTAAGATGTAGATGTTGAATATAAGAGGCCCGAGAATTCAATTCAAATTCAAATTCAAAATTACTTTATTAATCCCAAAGGGAAATTAAATGTTGTTGTAACTCATTATGCAAGTTCCTTCAAAGATTTGTTGTAGATGCTGATGTCTGTGGGTAGGGATGATCTCCTGTAGCAGTCTGCAGATCTGAAGAAGCCTCTGACTGAAGACGCTCTGTAGTTGTATGACAGTCTGATGTAGAGGATGCTCTGGATCTATGGCGTCTTCTTTTCAACTCATCAGGGTTTTGTGGCTGTAGTTGAGGTATTATTTGAGCTTTTGTGATGTTAATCAGCTGCTGCCAGTTGTAAACCACCTTGTTGCCATGGTTATGCATCATAACAAATGTCCAAAAATAAAAAATATCAGAAAAAATCCTTCCAGCTGCACAGCATTCAAAACCAGAGAGAACAGTTGTCCTCAAAAACAACGTTTCTACCAGAAATGGAAGAATTAAAGTTTAAAAAAAGAAAAAAATATGAACCAAAGTAACAGAGCTACTCCAACATGCTGCCACCTTGAGCGGCGCAATTCCGGAATGTTGCCTTGAGGAGTCCCACATGGGATTTTGTGTTTGCACAGATTTATAACTACTGAAGGACAAAAAAGATGTATTGATCTGCCAAGTAAGAATGAATCCCACTAATTTTTTTTACATTCCTTCGATCAGTATGTTATGATCAAAGGTGTAAAATGACATCAAGTAATATCAACACAAGTGTTGTAAATAAATCCCCCTTTGAATGTCAACCCTTTGCCAATGCTGCCTCAATTCTGTGGTGTGGTCGAGAACGTGACTGAAAAGCGTTAAAGAGAGTAATTTTCTATCAAAAAGGGGTTAATTTGTTGATAAATTGCCTTTTAATGGTCGTTCTGCATGTTCTCCCGGTGGATGTTGTTCACACCGGATACTACGGCCTCCTTCCACAGTCCAGATGTTTGCATGTGTTGCCCTGTGATGGACTAGCAGTCTGTCCAGGGTGTACCCTTTCTTTTGCCCAATGATCCCTGGAGATAGGCAGCAGCCCTCCTGCGACCCTGCAAGGACAAAATTGTTTAAAAGATGGGTGGAAAAAATCTCTTGGGCTTGTTAAACTTCTTTCAGCTTAATGTTTCAGTACTATTGCTTGCATCTTAGTAGATTCAATTGTGTCTCTTTGGCCTTTTAGAAAGATTTGGCAAAAAGCTGCATGGCACTGGGAAAAAGTCAGACCAAAGAAGAGCTGTACTGGCAGATAAATGCTACCGTAAACTTTCAACCTATTCAGGTTTTGGTTCGGCAGTGTGACACAACAGAGGAAGACAGACAAAAACATGGATGTTTAATTCAGCCAAAAAAAAAAAAACTCCCTCTGGTGCCTGTGAACCAACACTGATAATAACTGAAAAGCAGATTGGCTTCAGCACCTTATGCAGCGAGGTTAAATCAGGGTTCACTGTGGTTCTACACAACGAGACAGGAAGGAAGCTACATGCAGCATTTCTTTTCATTCTCCCAATACGAGAGAAACAAACATCTCCAGTGTAGCACATCCTGGGTTCCTTGGTAATGACGCTTCACGTTGCATGTTGATTGTAACTGCCAGGACCTTTCAAGAAACGAGATTGGAATCAGGATGTTGATTTATTCCCTATCAATGTTCATTACCTTGGTGCTCTGAAAAATGAAAATGGCACTAGAAATTTTTTTACTTATCAAGTTTTTTTTACGCGTGCTAGAAAAAAACTACGTCTTGAAGTTTTTTAAAACCTATATGTCAGAACCAGGAGAGACGATACTCTCACCGTCCCATCACAACTATGTAGAACCCTCTCAGTTTCATTTTCTTCATGCCAGCAGGTGAAAAGCAGCTTAGTGGACAAACCTGGAGGACTACATTTTGATGATGTGCTGGGTAGCTTCATATTCAAGAGGTAAAAATTGAAGATCATTATGGATTTTTCAAAATAAGTACATATAAACTCAAGTTCAGGCGTTACTATTTTGTCCCATCTTCCAGTCTTTCTGTACAAAGTCAGAGTGGGTACGAATATTTTCTCCTAACAACATATCTGTATTAAACTGCCACCACCTTTCGCCACTTTGTTGACCTCAGTTGTTCATTTCAATTTACAAAATAAGTATAAATAAGTGTGGAGAGAGCTGCACATCTCACACTGAGAAAACTACAACATTCGACTTGAGACAAAAAAAAAACTCTTAGGTTGAGAAATAACTGATTTAATTAAAACATTAGGGGACACCATCACTGACCCCCATTATTTCTATAAAATAAATAACTGAGCTTTTTTGTAATTTCTACTTTACCTTTAATGTTGTTTAGAGCATCTAATGCGTTTTACCTCTTTGACCTTCTATGTTTCTGAAGTATAAACGTGATGTGACGCAGTGGCAAATTTCTTTTAACCACTCATAAAATTAGAAAAGACAAGAGAACACATCATTCAAGCAAAGGTTTCAAGAACATAGAGACATACCTAAACATATCTATTCTAGAATAGCGCTGCTCATGGTGGTAGCATGTTGGAGTAGCTCTGTTACCTTAGTTCTGATGTGTTCCTTTAGTAGACCTTTTTTCATTCATTTTTTTGGTTGAGACATTGAATCTTTGGACAATTTTTCCCTCTGGCGTTGGATGCTGTGCAGCTGGAAGGATTTTTGCTCTTACTTTTTACTGTAGGACAGTCTTCTTAAACCCCCAGACAGTCGTGGCAGACGGCCGCTTTCTGTTGACGGGGAGTTTTTCCTCTCCCCTGTCACTACATGCTTGCTCAGTATGAGGGATTGCTGTGGTTGGAAGTATGCATCAATGGGATGCAACCTCAAGTCAATGACTCGATGCAATCTGCTGGGATTCCTTAGATAGGAAACTGACCAAAACTTTAAACTAATTGGAATGTTTGTATGATTGTATTGAAATGACTTTTTTTTGTAAAGTGCCTTGAGATGACATATGTTGTGAATTTGCGCTATACAAATAAACTGAATTGAATCGAATTGAAAAAAACTGAATATAACCATGGCAATAAGGTATTGTCAGTACAAATGGGAGCAACTGATCAGCATTTCCAAAGCTCAATGGCTTTCTAACCATACAGGCAGACAGAGATTTAAAGAGCAAATGAGGTGGATTAGCAGTGCTTGGCAACAACCGATGGAGTCATCCAGGACATGTTACTGCAGAATATTGACTCTGATGCCCGCATATTGAGCTGTTAGCATGTCATGACAGACATGAGGCCGTCATACAGCAACGGTCTTCAGCCAGAGAGCTTTACAGATTAGTTGCAAGGGCTGACTGCAACCGGAGATCATCACCATCCCCAACAACTCTTTGAAGATACTTGGATGATATGAATTACAGAAAACATTCGATTATCCTTTGTTATAATTTTTTATTTTTGAATCAAAATGAATTGAAACCTGTTTAAAACAACTAAAACAGGCTGGAAGGACGTCTACACATAGTGAGGAGGACTGTAAGGGAGGTAAAAACATCTTCAGAGCTCAACGTTAGATAATCGCAGCAGAAAGTTGATGCATGAGATTATTGACTCTCCACAAAAACCATTAGACTCCGTCTACATGCCGGGAAAGAGTCATCCCAAACATAGCCATGTGGAGTTTGCTAGTCGCCACTGGGACTTCAACAGAACCTCAGATGAAACTAAGACTGAAAAATACAAAAAGGGGATCTGGCATGAATCAAAGGTTGAACATTTTGGAAAGCTCCTTCTACTCACTGTTGGGTATGGTGGAGGATATGTGACGGTGTGGAGCTGTTTCTCTTCCAAATGCCCTGAGAACATTGCTGACAAGACATTAATTGACAAAAATCAGGTGGCCTCTTTCAGATGATTAAAAATTGGTTGTTGTTGGGTGTTTCGGCAGCATGATGATCCAAAACAGCCAAATCGACATAGAAATGGCTCATCAAAATCATATTCTCTGACCGGGCCCTGACAAGTCAGAGCTGTCTGACCAGCTTCTAAAAGTTCAGTGTTTTCATTCAGTCCTCACTCTCGGACTGAGGTTGCCACTAATATTTGTTGTAATAATTGGCATCATGTTCCTTTCAGTGACGCTGTTGTTGTATTTATGGGTTGTTGTTGTTGCTGCTGTGTGGTTCTCAGTTCCCATTGTTTGTTGATTTGTTTTATCATTGCTTTTTGTCCCTCCTTCTGCCATCCTACAGGTGTAGAAGCAGACTTCTAGGTTGTTTTCTTGCATTTACTTTGCTCCCTTTCTTCTCTTCTATCTTCAATTCCCTCTTTCCCTTTTAACTTTTTTTAGTCCCACCTCTCTTCCTCCTCTCTTCTTTCTCCCCTGTATCAGTATCCAAACTATTTGAAATAAAACCGGTTTGTACTTGTCACTCAGACATCAATTCTGAGTGCCACGCTGCCAGACAGAAGACGCGTAATCAAAAAAAAAAAAAAGTTCAAAGTGAATTGTGATTACGGTAAGTTGCTGTGTGGTCATCTAACTATCAAACTTCTGAAAATCTCTCAATCTGAGACGTTGATACTGCGCCACCAAGTCACTCTAAATGAAAAGTATGGAGGTTCTTACGCTTTCAGACAGACCATTGAGGTAAATATGCAGACAGCATGTAATATGAGTCATTGCTATTACCTGTTTTACACGAGCTGATGACGGCTTCATTATCAATAATCTGATTGGTTTTCTCATGTAAATGAAAATGAAACAAATTATTGTTATGTGTTTTTTATGTTTTTAAGTGTACACAGCACAAAGAGATGAATTAATAGATTGCGTGTGCTGTGTATTAGAGAGTTTGTAGGATCTTAGCTGTCAAGCCAGTGCATAAAAAACATAGTTAAAAAAGAAATTCAACATTTAATCTGTTAAAGTTACAGGTTTCAGTTCTTAACACAGAGAAGTAAACATCAAAAATCCAAATGTTTTTATTTTAATTTTTTATAAATTTGCTATTTATTTAACTCAGATTAATTTGGAGTAGATTTCTTAAGTTAGAGTTGAAACTAAAAGTTGAAATGACATTGTTCAACACTTGCAATTGTAGTTGCAACATTTCCTTTATTATGCAACAGGTGGCTTGTCAATCCCATAACATCACATGCAAAAACATGACATTTAGGAAGCGCTGTGTGTTCCTCAAACTGTTTTCCCTTGGCAGCATAATTTTATATGAAAACCATTGTGTTTCCTCATTTGCTGCTTTTACTTGTTCATAACAGTGATACTGGGGAATTAAAGGGATAGATCTAAGGCAAAGGCGATTTAATGGCGTTTCTGGATTTCTTTGCTGTCCGTGTGTTGCAAAAAAAGGTCCAAATAAAATGTTTAGCGACCTTTGTCCTTTTTTTTTTTGAAACATTGGGTAAAATACACAATAAAAGCAAATATTATTACACTCTGATAACAATATTATATAATAATATAATTTATATCTATATAAAGGGTTCCATTCGTATGGGAACATTTTCTTTTTTGGACTTCCATGTCTGAAAAATAATCTGGAATGCCTTCTTGGAAAGGTGGAAGTTCCTCAACAACCCAGCTGCTAAATCCAAAATGGCTGCCACCCCTATAAACAGAAGTGGTAGTTGCATTATTAAACTATTTACTTGCCCGTTTAATGGATTTTATGTCATTAAATCACTGCCATGTTGCTACCGTGTTCGAATGGCTGCTGATAGGGGTTAACCTGGTGACCGAGCACAACAATTAGCTAATCTCACTCTTCATAAAATGAAGAATATTATGGGCAAGAGCAGAGTGTCTTCAGTCAGAGGCTTCTTCCGATTTGCCGTAACACTGACTGCTACAGGAGATCCTTCTTGCACACAGCCATCAGCATATAAGACAACTCTTTGAAGAACCTTGGATGATATGAGTTACAACATTTAATTTCTCTTTAGGATTATTAAAGTATTTCTGAATTTAACTAAATTGAGTTAAACATCACCTGGTATTTGGTTTAATGTGATACTCAAAACAGACAACACATTTTCAAACAAACAAAATCAAAAACGTTGTCAAAAAAGTACACAGTCACATAAAAAAAGTGAAGTGCTATCTATCTTATTGCAGGCTGTTAGCAATATAAGGTACCCTGGACACTGTGAGGGCGACTACTAGCTAATCTCTCTGGTTCTTTCTTACACATTTCTAACATGTTCCCTGACAGAAATTGGAACACCACAATGTTTGAAACAATTTTTAGTGACATCTACTGGGAATAAACACTTTAATTTTACAGCTATAGGCTGAGCTCTTGAGCAGCCATGTTAGCTTTGAAGTTTGGGTGCTTGTAAAGGGGCCAAGAATCAGAAATACAGCTAAAACCCTGAAAGAAATAGTGATAGCCTAGGGACTGTAAATTCCCTAAACCGGGTCAAAATCTTTAGTTTATATTACTAACTTTGGTGTGTAAATGTTTTATGAGAATAATTTGTTACATTATCATGCCTCTGAGCTTTTTTTATAGCTTTAGAGCTATGCTAGCTGTAGCCTTACATTACTGTACCTTACATTTAAAAAAATAAAAAAATAAAATGAAACTTTCAAAATGATTTATTTTCTTTTTGCTTAGTGATTTTTAAACTGGATGTGCTGACCACACATCACCACAATAGTTTGGTCAATAGTTTCAGTCGAGCTTCAAGTCTGGTTTCACTTTTTGAGCTGTAGACATTATTCGTTTTATATTGTTCTGTCGTGGTAAAAGAGAGAAGTGAACGTTTAGCTTACAGCTGAAGTTATGATGACAATTTGGAATTGAATGCAACTTAAACTGAAAGTGCAACGTCATGAGGCTTCATCAAAATTTACACTGCTGTTTAATCACAGAGGGGAAGGCATCAATACTTCTAACAATGCTATAAACATTGAATTTTTTACACATTTTCTTTGTATTAGAAACAGTCTTTTGTTAATGACAACATAATCAAAATATAAATTAATCTAAAATAGTGGCTGCATCAGAAGCTTTACAAACTTTAATATTGAAGTTGTGTAAACGAAAAGTTAACAAGAAAAAATCCCTAAATGTTCTGTGGGTCTAGCTCTTGTCACCCTTTGCTAATATTTATCTTCAGAATCGTTCAGGTGTTTTTTGTACACATCTAGAATATTCTTGCACCTGGCTGCTGCTGATTCTTCTGCTGCGTTCAAACTGTTTTTACATTTTACACTAAAGATTTTGCAGCAGCAGCTGACTTCCGCTGTTTCCAGTTTCAGTACAATCTTTAAAATTGGAAGGATAATAGACCACAACAACACACCTTAATATGCATTAATACGCACTGAGGAAACCTTAGCACTGATGGAGAGGCTAACATCTATGGCCTTCCTAATCTCAGCCAATCAGCGCCAAGATAAATGAATAGTTCTCCTAGGTTGTACTGCTGTAGAATGATGCGCTTCAAATTGTTTAGAAATGCCCCATATTACCTTTTCTCTGGCTCTCTAAGGTAATTGCTGATGTCTTTCTTCCTTGGAATTATGCTGACACACACCAAACTGCCTACTTTTAAACATGTGATCCCACTGAAGATGACGAGTTAATCAGGTGTTTTAAGCAACAGCAAACAGCTGCTACTTTCTCTCTTATGGAAGCATAAGGGGTGTACTTAATCTTTAATAAAACCTTTTTGTTTTGGGTTCATCTATGCATAATAAATGATGGCAGTATGATTACGTGAGGTCAGATTTAACCTTGTAAGGACCAGATTATTTTATTGGTGTCGTAAAATATCGAAAAACTGAAAGAGGGTGTACTTTCTTTTTGTTATTACAAGGGGTGTAACGGTACACAAAAATCACATGTACACTATTTTGGGTTTTAAAGTCATGTTTCAGTATGGTTTTGGCAGACTTTAATCATGACAAATAACCACAAATGTGCATATGACTGTTTTTCTTTTTTACTTTCATCAGCATTTAACAAAATAACCTTTTTTTCTTGAATTTCTCCCTTTCAAATTCTGACATTATTTTGATTTTATTATGTAATATAACTTTTAAAAGTTCAAAGTATAGGACTGACTGGAGATTTGATTTGTTTGTTTTTTTAAAGTACATACAATAGTACAAGCAGACCTAGCCAGAGTAGAAAACAATATTACAGCTTGAAAACTGTCAATTTAGAAATGTTTAAATAACACTTCGCCCATAATTGAGAATAAAACATGCTTAAATAACTTTGTCGTTGTTTTGATATTTTGACAGCCTAGTCTCCCAGCTGTACTTGAATGCAGCATGGGAAGCTGCTGGAAAAATCTCTTCTCACCAATGGGGATTCTGCCGACTTACATTTGATCCAAAATAAGGAGTTTGGGCTGATTGGATGCTACTGGTAGCCATGTGAACATCAGCTGGCTTTTCTCCAGTATCAGTGATGTTTACCTTCAGCCTGACATTGTTTCAGGTGAGTCATTCAGTTCAGTGCAGAGCGTGTTATGGACCTTATTGCTCTTGAAAGATGCGTTCACTGACAAAGTTCTGGTACGGTCCATCTTTCTTTTTCTACTGTAGCTGCATGAGAAGCCATTAATGTTCCCAAATAGCAGAGTTTAGTGATAGCTTGGAGTTCTGTTTTGGTGTCACTTTTTAAAGTTGAGATGCAGAATGTTACACTGCGCACAAACACTCTGCATATGTTCAGGTAGAAAACAGATTTATTCGTTCGGTACACATGCGAACCGAACCGGCAGGGCCGTACCAAAAACATCTGAATACATGCACCGTTACTCCCCAAATCCTTACTGCAATAGTGTAAAGATGATATCAGATGACAAAAGATGTAGAAAGAAAATGTTCTCATTTATTAGGAAATAAAATTTTACAAAAACACAGACCAGTTAATTATCAAATCTTGTACAATGTTCATCAAAATAGAAACTTCTATTTTAAGTCCCCAGACCCTGTAAGGCAACAAGTAAGAAAACATAAAAGGCTGACCAATGCCAGTGTTGGCCCATCATCAGTCATATGCCATTAATCACCATTAATTATAAACAAAATGCTTTCAGGAAACATCCCCCCAAAACATTCAGGTGCATAAACAAAACCATTAAACATACAAGTGGCATTTGAAAGTATAAAACATATGTTAGAAATGCTCTGAGAACTCGGGATAACACATGCAATCACTGATATGACATAGTCATTACAAAGGAGAGACACCACTGAATTGGCCTCCCTCCACTTCCTCAATGGGAATTTCAGTACCTTGCCAGTTCTTGAGTGTTTCAGCACGATTCCTGCTTTTACTCTCAACTATGGCTAACATGTACGCACAGAGTGCACCTAACAGCAATGCTCTGCAAAAAAAGTATCAACAAGAAACAGTAAAGTACTTTCAGCAACACCCAAAGAAATATATATATATATATATATATATATATATATATATATATATATATATATATATATATATATATATATATATATATATATATAAAACATGTTTTTAACAGATTAAATGGCACTCGATATGCCAGTGATTTCAACTTTGCTTGATAAAGAAAAGGAAAGAAAGTACATTCACCTCTTGAAATATTTAACTTTGTCTCGGAAGACATTAACCAGCTATTTAATCAGCTCACCAAACCAGCCTAAAGAATGCTTTGTCATAATCTTACAGAAACCAGCTAAATCCATGTTAGCCCACTTACACTGATCAGTTTCCAAAATACCAGAAAATCCCTACAGCAAGCTGTCGGGGGATGCTGTTCTGCAACTCCTCCAGGGTTGCAAATGTTAAAATGTTAAAGGCCGGCTTGCCTAACTTTGCTCTTATGTTTGAGAAAAAAATGTCTACTATGGTTCACAAAAAAAAACCAGGCCTTTTTCGTAAAGCTGTACCAAAAGGATAAATTGTGCCATTTTTAAAACAACCTCTGGTTCTGGATCCCAAAGCTAGTCGTGTACCAGCTGCCGTAACAACCCAATCTGACGCCAGACGAGCCTCATTGGGGCCGGTGCAGACGTGCAAAAGGTTCTGGCTTTGCAAAGCTAAACAGATTCTCCTGACACCAAAATGTTTCACTTTTATTTACTTTGCGGAGACGATTTGACCCAGTCGGCCAGGTTTGCGTAGCGGACCTCTGGAGCCACGCTGCTGCTCCCAAAAGGAATCTGAAGATTTGTGATGGGCTGCGAGATGCCGCTGACATCTTGCCGCCTCAGATCCATGTTGGCGCCGTTGCTCATGGGGCGAGGGAGCAGGTTGGTGTAAGTATTTCCTTGGCTCTCTCTCTGGGACTGCATTAGAGGGCTGCTGCCATCTTGTCCAACGGAGACCTGGGGCTCCTGCTTGCACTGGAAGCTAGTCCCTCCAACAAGGCCCTTCAGGAAATCCTCCCCTGCCATTCCCTCAAGGAAGGGGAACGAGCCAATGCCCTGGGACCCATCTGCCGGTACCGATCGATCGTAGTTGCTGGTGTTATTGTGGACTGTAGGGACGCTACCAAAGCCTTGCCACATATTCTGGGGACCTTGATTCTGGCTGGCCATTTGGTTCTGGGTGTCAGAGTTAAGGTCTGCTCTTTGATGCTGTTGCTGGAATAGTAGCTGAGACTCTGACGGGTTCATCATGTTGCCCTGAGTACCTGTGTCCAAACACTGCAAATCGCGCATGGAGAGCAGAGGGAGGGCGTTGTTCTCACAGCCGCCGTGATCCAGTTTGTGGGGGTATCCGGGTGCACGATTTGGTTGGTGCTGCCTGCTGCTGTTTGGGTGGTTGCTCATGGATCCTGAAGGGTTTATGGTGACCGTGTCCATCGAGATAGCGGGGTTGGGGTTGCCCCATGAATTACCGAGATGCACACTATGAGCCTGTGACGTCATCATTGCACCGGTTGCCTGAGCTGCTGGTTGGTAGGGGTGGTTAAATACCGGGGACTGTTGCTGCATCGTAGGCGCGGTCTGCCTCAGGTACATACCGCCATGGTCTAGTTTAAGGGAAAAGTATATTTTAGCAAGGTAGCAGTGCCATGCAGAGCTGGATGCTCATCTTATATTTGCTATAGTAACACATGAAATGTTGTTTGAGATAAACTTAATCACCTTTCCTCATGTGAGCCATTGAGCTGTGAGGCACAGCTTTTGGTCTCCCCATTGCAAGACCAGCTAGAGAGCCGCCTAAAGATGGCAGAGTAAAAAATACGGTACATGATTACAAATGCAAATAGTGGGGAGTGAAATCATCGCTGTACTGAATACACAGCATCACATCTTATACCTGTAATTCCCGATCTCCTAAACAGGTCCTCTATTTTGCGTTTTTTCTCATTGTAGCCGTAAGGGTCTAAATAGGGGACAGAATGCTTTAATTAATAAAAGGAGACTTGCTGAACAGACACAACCATCAGATGCAACAGAAGAACGAGAGTTTCTTGTCAGAGATCGGTGCTCACCTTTGTTTTCAGGCAGGTATCTGAAGTCCATCGGTTCGCTGACTTCCCGATCGGAGGGTCGGCGCAGCTGCATGTGCACGGTGACCGACTCGGTGATGTTGGTGTTGTAATACTGTGGAGTCTTGAACACAATCGCCACTTGACGATGAACGTCTGCCTGGGAAAAAGAGCCTCTGGCCTCCCATCCATTAGTGGAGAAAAATCTCACCTCAATGTCATCTGTTGGGGAGAGAGATGATGGGATGATGAGACGGTGGGATGATAGTAGCAATAGATAATCCAGTCTGTTTTGTTCACAAAATATAACGCTTGCTTTCTGCAACTTTCACAAAAGCAATGTTAAGATTTTGCGAAACCAACCTGTGATTTCTAGTTAAGTTCCAGTAACCGGCTAGTAAGTTACCTGAGGCTAATCTATGGGTTCTGAGTCAGGTCCAGAAAAAAGGTCTGGATATGTTCAGGAAAGCAACCAGCAAGTTTATGACAGGTAATTAGCAAATAGAAAGTAAACTTAAATTCTCAAAAAAAATAAAAATAACCTGAGAGCTCTGAAAAGTGTTTTCTGTGAAAGTAATGATCTGTTAAATAACTTCTGGGTATGGTCAGGAAACTAACCATTACATTTCTGAAATATAACCTGTATGTTTTTTTAATGTAGCCTCTGATTTTGTGGTATATTCTGGAGGTGACTTGTAAATTCCCAGAAAGTAATCTGTGTGTTCTGTGAGAGTAATCTGTATGTTTCAGGTAGGTTTTGAAAATCAACATGCGAGTTCTGTAAAGGTAATCTTTACATTCATGGTGTGTTCTAGAAAGATGCCTTTAGGTCATCAGAAAGCAACCCATATATTTAGAAATCTTACAAAACTGGTAAGGTTCTGGAAAGAAGAACATGTAAACTTTGAGTAAGTTCTAGAAAGTAACCTGTAAGTTCGAGAAAAGAGCTAGTATTTTTGCAGAAAAAAAAAAGTCTTCTATTATGGTAACCATCAAGCTCAGAGTAGGTTCCTGAAAACAGCTACCGGTAGTAAGTTCACAGAAATTAACCTGTAAGTTCCTGAAAACCACTAATACGTTTCTAGAAAGTAACCTGTAATTTTGTAGAATATAATCTACAAGTTGCTGGAAAAGTAACTTATCAGTTCAGGAGACTAACCGGTAAGTTCCAGGAAAGTTCAGGATGGTATGTATTGCTACTGAAAACTAGATTCAAATGCAGAGAGATGGGCACAAAAGGCAATGAAGAGCAAAATGAATCGGTGGATTTGAGAAATGCATGTCGAGAAAAAGATGCAAATTAGAGCAGAAACATAAAAAAATACTACACAACGTGTAATATAAAATGAAAAGGGCTGATGTTTTGAACAGTGATAGTTTTTTACCTTTTTGTACTTTGTCACACAGCAGGAAGATCTCATCACCTCCTTTAACACTTCCACTGTTCCTGTTGACCCGACAAATCCTCAGCTCAGCTGTGTTTGGGGCTCCTAATTACATAGAAACAAATATTAACATGCAAGAAAACAACTGACGGACAGAGGGGTTGTATGAGCAACTACACTTATTTGTTGACATTTCTTGTTTAATTTGTGGAAGCAGTTACAGCTGCTTCCACATGTGCCTCAGGGGTTTGAGGTAAAAGCACCGAACGTTTACAGCTGAGATCTGAGCAAGTTGAGTCACATGTCAGAGGTCTGCTCTCAGAAGAGGAAGTGCTCCATGGTAACAGTGTTGTTTGAGGGTTGGTGTGTACAAAGAACTTCCTCTTTTTGTATGTGAAACAGTGTTGAGAGAAACACAGAGTGGACGCATGCACACAGGTTTTGATACAAACACTTTAGGTGCAGCTCATTGCAAGTCCCAGTGTTTGCACAGCACTATTACTGTATTGCAAATTTAGATAGGTGTGGGGAGAAAGCATATGAACAACAGTGTTAAACACGAACATCTTGCCTTGATGTTACACCAGTCTCACCAATCAGTTCAAACCTACAACATGCAATGTTATGCGTTTCCCTAAAACCAACGGCATGGCTATTCAGTCCTGTTTTTCTTAGCTTCTAACCCCCCAGCGTGATTTGATTCCCGTGCGATTGGTGCCGTTTGAGCTCAGCCCACTCACTGTTGTCGTAGATTGGGTTCGTGACGATGGGGTTGAGTCTTCGGGTGTAGTGGCCGTTCTCGTCCTGCAGGAAAACCTGGATGCACAGGCGGACCACGTTCAAGTCGTACTCCTCCGTCTGCATCAGCTGCTCTTTGGGCACTGAGGTCACACAGAGAGGTACACGCCGCGATTAGCCAGAGAGGTACTGTACAACCGTACTACAAGAGTATTTAATAATCTAAAGCAATAATAATCTAAAAGCCAAGCACTTGAACCTTTAAGTTCCATGAAGGTAACTTTCAAGTCCTGGGTTAGGTCAGGAAAGCAACTAGTAAGTTCCTGAAACTGTATCTGTAGGTTTTGGAAAGTTACCTTGTACTTCCACTGAAGTAGCCTGTAGCCTGCTATGAATTAAAGCATATGTTTTGTGAAAGATAGTTGTACATTCTGACTAAGATACAATAAAATAACTTAGAAATTATAGAAAATAACCTTCAAGTTCAAAAAAAGGACTCTGTAGGCTTTGTTCGAGTTCAGTGAAAGTAACCAAAAGTTCTGGACAAGCTCAAGGAAGAAAAAAAAGCTAGTTTCCAGGAAGTAAAATATATTTTTTGTGATGGTAAGCTTTAAGTTCTGGGTAAGATCAAGAAAACAATTAGCAAGTTATCACAAAGTAACCTTTAAGTTCTTGAAGGTAAGCTTTAAGTTACTTAAACCTGAACTGTGAGCTCTGGCTGATTCAGGAAAAGCACCTGGTGAGTTACTAGAAAGGAACGTATACCTCCTGTGAAAGTGTCCGATGAGTTAAAAAAGTAACCTATAACTTCCTAGTAGTAAAATGTGTTTTGGGAAAGAAATCTGGTATCGTTGAGAAAAATACTGGGGAAAATTTAAGAAGGCAACAAGTAAGTTCCTGGAAAGTAACCTGTAGGTTTTATGAAAGTAATTTGTAGGCGGAGTAAGTTCAAGGAAGCAACTAGCAATTTTTTGCTAGGAAAGTAGGAAAGTAACTTGTAGGTTTAGGTAAGTTTGTCCAGGTGCACTCTCTAAAAACATTTCTCTTCTCTCAATGACAACGAAGTATTAAACCTTAAATCCTAACATTCAGCGAATAAGCTAAGAAGCATCTGGAAAGTAACCTGTAAGTTCTGCAACGTAACCTTTAACTTCCCAGAAAGTGAAGCGTTGGGTTTTCTTATTTGTGAAAATAATATGTATGTTTTGAAAAAAAACACTGCAAAAAATAACCTTCATATTCTAGGACAGTTCAATAAAGCAAGAAGCAAGTAACATGTAAGATCTGTGAAAGTCATTTGAACGGTTTGAGTAAATTCCTGGAGAGCAACCTGCTAGTTCAGGAAAAACAACGATAAGGAACCTTTACCATTTATCTAACAAACTATTTAATGGTAGTCCGTATTTCTGCAGCTTGTAGCGAATAAATGGAGGTTGACAGATTTCTTAGCTTGTGGAGCTTTTCAGCAAAGTATCCATTTAGCGACTACTTTAATAGTCCTTAAAATGATTGCATGAAGCATGCTGTATAAAACACGGGATTCTGAACTTTACAGTGTAGTTGTTTCAAGCTCTAAGCACATATCTATCCGTCTCGTGTATCCTATGAAAGCAACAGCACGAGCATGACGTTAGAGCACGGCAATACTGCAAATTCATCACTCAGACCAAATGTACCTCAGGTTTGGGTCTTACACATCTCACATGCACCTTTTTTTCCCCTCTCTAACCTGCTCAGCCAACACTGTCTTCTGCAAACACGCACTCAGACACATATCTACATGCGAGCGTCACACATCCCGCCTTCACAATCAACACACACACACACCTTGAAGGGAGAGCTCTCACTGAGAGACACCTACGCGCCGACATCAGGCTTTCACATCTGCCTACTTTCTCTTCCTCCACCTCTCAATTTCTATCTCCCTGTGCTCACGACAAGACCATCCCCGCCTACAACCTGTCACCACGGTGACGCCGTGCGACGTCACCTCAGAGTGGAAAAGAAGTGTCTGCGTGACACAGAGAGCAAAAGATGAGGCTCCCTGCACGAGTGACCACGGTGGCTATTGACGTGTGTGAAAGTGGTGGGACAACGTCTTTTCTTCTAAGGCTTTCATTGCGCCTTTTTTTTTTTGGTGGCTCCAGGGTTGAGAGGTTTTGAGGATTCCTGCAGCTATCCAACACCAAAACACAAACCAGCAACGCCGAGCTCAGTTTTTTGTGTTTTGCTCATTTCAATGTTGATCTGACTGCAGAAAAAGAAAAGAAAAGAGGAACTGATAAAATGTCTCCCTTTGCATTCAAGCCTACTCGGTTAAAATCGCACATAATTACTTTCTGAGGTCAACGTGAACATTTAACCTTTGATTAAAAGCTCTTTTGCTGACGAAAAGACTCAGTCACAACCTCTCAGTCTATCCCTAACCTTCAGTCCACTCCGTTGCCAGCAATTACTTCAAACAGTTGGAAGACAATATCCGTCCACCGCTTCGCCTCGGTTCGTTAAGGTTTACAGAAGTTTGTTTCTGGATGTTGACTTGATAGTTTGGGATGACAGAGGACTTAACGGTGAGGTGGTCAGATCTTGTGGCCCAAATCCTCATCCCTCCCATACCGTGCTTGAGAGTTGTTATGAGGCAACATGGGGATGTGCCTTATGACCAAACATCTCTGATTTGGTCTCTTCTATCTTACGGCTTTTTGCTCTTCGGTTTAGTTGTACGGATGTACATTTAACTGACATTTAAGATGCCACCTGAGGTCTGTGGAGTCAGAAGTGAAGTTTTTAGGTTTTTCTGACCAGTGCATGGCCTGATCTTGCAGTGAATTTCCTCAGGTATCTGAAATGTCCTTGATTTGTGAATAATGACCTAAATGACCAAACAACCCTTCCCAGATTTATTGGCGTTGCTTCTTTAAAAAAGGCACTGCTGTCTTTCCTTCTTGGCATTTTGTTGAGACACAGCTGTACGCCGTGGATCAGGAAACTCCCCCCCCCAAAAATCCCACTTTTAAGGGGATGAAGGGCGGTTTATCTTGCACATTTGATTAGAGTCACCCAGCTGATACAAATCCCTAAGCAGCAAGGGTGTACCTTATCCTATGGCAGTACGCAGCAAAAGTGAGAAAACGCTGCCAGGCTGTATAATGGAGAAGCTTGACATTCTGGAAGAGGTTACGGGTTCTTTTTAGAGTAAAACTCCCATCTTTTTGAGTTTGATGTATAAAGAAAATGTGAGTACAAGCTTTAATGCGTTCACACTTGGCCAAGGTAACTTGGTCCTCCTGCTTCAGGTCATTATGCTAAAACTAAAGCTCCTCAAAAGTCCCAGCAGTCAAATAATTTATTTAGGATTTATCTCCTAAATATGTGAAAGAACTGGTGATCAGTTGTATTTGAAAGGGATGGTTTTTAAAATGCAAATCTGCACATGTGCATGTTTATGTGCACACTTTATTTCCTGGATACTTTTAACACAGTAACCTAGACATAAGGCGTGCAGCAGCTCAGCTCTTATTCAGATTTATACCGGGTCATCAGGTTTGTGTGCTTGTAGGTGGCAGATACACACAAACACAGTGGAGAAACTGAAGGAGGGAGAAATTGAACGGAGATGGAACATGCTTCTGAACAACTAGTGTTGGTGTAGCGCAGTCGCTGATCGAGGCAGCCTCTGGACGGACAGGTGCACGAAAGTGGGTCGTAGGTGGCTGCAGTGGGTCGTGTTGGTGTGTGTGTGTGTGTGTGTGTGTGTGTGTGTGTGTGTGTGTGTGTGTGTGTGGTGGAAAAGGAAGCGGGGCCACGATCAGCCGACGTCCTTGGTTTGCATGAAGTTTGCAGCCAAGTTTGTACGGCGATGATGTTGAGGGGGAGGGACGGCGGGGGGCAACGTGGATAGGGGAGGGTGTTAAGTTTGCTGTGTGGCACAAGCGGTTAGCGTGACTGTGGGAGCCGAGTGTGAGAGCGAAAAAGAAGAGTAGGCAGGTGCCAAGTCTCACCACAAAAAGTGTCTCCACTGCATGACTCACAATTTCTCCACCTTTTAGGATATGCAACATTGTGTTTCTGTGTCTCTGAGGCTGAGGCAACCATTACAAAGATGTATGCAATAGCTGTATCACCTACACTACCGCACATGTTAGCGAAGGAATGTATTTCTGTTTGGACACAAATATAGAGGTTAGTATTCTGGGAATAAGGAATAATTCAAATAAAAAGGAGGAAACATTTTCAAGCAGGATCCATGTCTTAGTTTGAAATGATTGACCAAAGTCAGTGCTGCCATATTGCACCATCCTCCTGGTGTCGGCCTAGCGTTCAGGACCACTAAAAACACCTGGATGAGTTAACATCTTCTGTACAGGACAGATGAATTCAAAAACGTGTGTGCAGGTAAGCCTCAGAAACGCAGAGCAGACGTCATAAGGTAAAAGTAGGGTAGCCTCGTCTACCATCTCCGGCAGCAAAACACAGAGATTCCCTTAGCTTGGTTTCTGTATCGGGTCAGGCCTCCTCTGCGTTACCCAAATGCCACCGTGGAACATTTTTCAGCGGTGATAACGCACCTCATTCACAGAGCTGATGCTGTGTACATTTCCAATGGTTTTACAAGAGTTGGGCACAAAGTTGGCTCATCAACCAACCTATATGTATATATGTATATTTTTTTTATTCATTTAGTGCCTAAAAATGCAAAGACAGTCTTGCACAGTCTTGTCAACAATCATCCTTTATTTATTAAGAGCACAAGAGTCAGATGAGCTGTTGCTTTACAAGTATGGACAAAGTTTAACGGCACTGATTTGGATGCACAACCATACAGGGTCAAACATACCTCAACTGTCAAGCATTGTGGTGGCGGGATCATGCTGCGGGTACAGGTGCATAATAAACGAGAAAAGCACTCGGAGAACGCAGACCTCCGCCAAGACAGCTCAACTTGGAGGCTAAAAAGGCAAATATTCCCACTAACACGTGGTTCCCTTAGCAGGATGCACCGTGACCAAATACTTTTTGGAACCATCAACCATCTGGCCCAATTCTGGTTTGATATTTGGTCACTTTTAATATCAGAATTGGTAGATTTAATTTTGTTTTTAAAGCTTCCTGGCACAGACACGGACAATAAACATGGTTGGGATCAGGGGGTTTAACAATTTAAAGGAAGTCCCTGTTCATTGCTTCATCCACTTTTCTCATAGTATCAATCAGTGCGTTTTCATGCAGGAAGAGAAAACGGAATTACTGCCTTAGTCCGACTGGTATCGAACCGAACTGGTCTAGTATTTATTGAGCTAACATTACCCAGATAATGCGGTTAAAAACACGAATTTCTCTGCATGTAAGAGGAAACACAGCTTAGTCGAGTTATTAGCAGCCTGGGCGCTCCCCCGTCGGGAAGTGACGAGATAGAGGAGGCGAGAATAACAACACCGGACCGAGCAGTAGCAACGAGTGTAACACAATCAAACAGAACTGTACTTACCAAATGTTCTGTGCTGCAGGGTTGTTTTCGTCTATTTCTTCGCTCGTTGTGTATATCCTGATTTTACTCTGTTTCACTGCTGCCAGCATTTGTTTACTATCTGTGTCACGCTCTAGGCCAATGGAAGAATACCAACGTGAAAAGGCGCACAACGCCACCAAACATCGAGGAGTCGAACGCACTTTATTCAATAATTCGATGTAAACTGGGACAAAGGCTCCCATTCTGTTAAGGTATTAGCTATTTGCCAAAAGCTCGATTTGGAAGTGCATGCAAACATACTGAGTGAATGCAAAAACAGCCCCACATCACGATGCTGCCTCCATCATGCTTGATAGTGGGTAGAGTGTTCTTAGGGTAACTCTAGCCTTCTGTACAATACAGGAAGTTCACAAAAAGAACATTAACTTCTGGCACCCAAGCCAGTTGTATGTTGTATTATTATCCCACGCGAGAAAATAGATCAAAAATAATTACTAAAAGCTCAAAATTAATATGAAATGCATGCCTGTGATCAGAGTATGTAAACCCCTAACCCTCTATGGTAAAACATCTGAATATCACCCACCCTCCATCAACCCTAGTTAAGGTTGTTTTTCTTGAAAAAAAGAAAAGAAAAGAGGAAAAGGAAAACAGATAGCGGTTATAACCACATTCATCAGATTCAATCACTCAGAACTTTCCTTCAGAGCTGATTCTTGTCCTGTGCCACAGGAGTGAACATTGGCAGGTGTGCCACCACACAAGCACAATGAACTGACAACTAGTTTAAAAAGCAACACAGAAACAAATTACTGAGGCACATGAACACTGGCGTCATCGTTCCTGTCATACGTCTCATCCACTAAACAGGTGAGATATGATCTAGTGTTCTTGTTGCCTCGTGTCAGACAGCAGACTAATCCGGAACACAAAGATAAGTGAAAATAAGAGCTCAGATTAAGTTAAATGAATACATTTTACAATATGACACCTATCAAAGTCTACATTTCCCTTATCGTCTATGCATTCAGCACCGGTCTAAAACTGTGTCTCAGTGGTTCTCTCAGTGAGGGTGGAGGGGTCAGCAGGTTTGTGTGAAGAGCGTAAAGATGGTGAAGCAAGTGTGTTGGGCATGAGGGACGGGGACCGTCATATCTCCCCCTCGACACAGGAAGCAGCTGAGTTTCAAAGCAGAAGTGAACTGCTTTAGATAGCCGCTCTTGACTTCCAGGTGCCTGTTACAATCTGCTGCAGCGGCGCGTGTGTTACATATGAGTTTCAAGGTTCGCAAACAATCAACAATGTTTTTTCTAGGGTGTGGGGGGGGGGGATCAATATACAACGTACAACTACAATTACTTTTAACAGAAAAAAGAAAAAGAAAAGTATTTGGATTTGTGTGGATTTTGTCTAACCCACGCAGGTTCAAAATTATTCCAGTAACACTGCAACAATTGTCAAGCATAGTGGTGGCAGGATCATGCTATGGGGCGGTTTTAATGCCAATTATTCTGGTGGATTGCACAAGTCTTAGGCCCAAATGTATACACATGGGCTAAAATATGTACATAAATGCATCTAAATAATTTAAAAAGTAGTGCTTGAAGGTGTAAGAAGAGAAATTGTCTAAACAACCAGCTATAACAACTGTTCACATCTTTTTGGCATAATGGCAGAAAGTATGTTTGGAGGAGCCATCCAATGCTTTCAAAACTCAAGAGCGATGCACTAACTGTAAAGCATGGTGGTGGCAGCATTATGCTGATGGGGCTGATACTGCTGCGTTGCATGAAAGGGCATTATTAAAAAAAACAAAAGGAAAACTACAGCAGTTTCAACTCCAATCAAAAGTTGATTGGATGTCGGAGACAATGACCTGCTGGGGGACAATTGGCCAAATATTAGTGGGGGTCTATGTATAAATTTGAGGCTGTATATACAATTTTCTTTGGCAATAAATCCAATTTGTTACATCTAGTTCCTGTTTTAAAATGCTCTTCTACCTGCAGGAGGTGACTTATTGCTTTTGTTTACATGGTTGGATTATTAGTTTTGTGCATTCATACCAAAAAGAGAGACGTTTCAACATCTTAAATGTCTATATTAGTCAAGAAAAAAAAAAAAAGCTACAGATGTGATCACATTTGGTGTCAGTCAGCTAGAGGCTGAACGTTAGTGGGAGTAAGAGTTTCATTTATATTACAGGAGCGACATGCGTCACAGTTTCATATGTTTTAGGAGCTGTGATCATCAGATATCATGTATGAGGATTAACGCTGCCACAGATGCAATGAATCAAAGCCAGAGAGCAAACCAAAAGCACATATCAAAATGGTGCATTTCAGCTGTGCTCGAAACTAGACCCAGAAGCCCGAGTGATAGACATATCTCACACATGTGACAAAAAACACAAAGGTTTAAAGCATGCGTGCCTAAATTAAACCTGAACAAAAACCTCCCATTTACCAGTCCTGTTTTACAGACATGTAAAGCTCCCTACCCGACGTTTATCATGGTTTCAGAGCTGGGGAAGCCCCTTGGCTTAACCCTCCCCTCTAAATGAATCCTGCATTCCCAGCTCTCACGTGGCCTCCTGCACTGATCTGAATTGAGCAACTGTGACCAAGAATGGGGAAGTGGCTCAACGCCTGTTTGTACACGAGAACTGCTGCGCGTCTGCCTGGGAGAACCGCAGAATGAAAACACATAAAGGAAATGGCTAGATAGCACGGCGGCAAGGCGGCGGATTTTCAACTCGATGGCAGGAAAATCTGCTCAGTTGCCTGAGAAGTGGGTCAACCAACATCTGAAAACATTTCTTGTGAATTGTTTTGAACTTGTTACTCAGTAGCAAAAGCAGGAAACACCAAAGTCAATGACCAGAAGACCTCAAAGATACACTTTTAATTTAGCAGATAAAAGGTTTTGAATTATACACTGGGGAGGAAACATTTATTTTGAACTAGCTTTGGAAGAATAGGTTTTAGAAATAGATATTACAACTGCAGTTAGAATAACATGCATATCTTTAACTAATTTGCCGCACTGATATGAGCACATTTGTGCGAACAAGTAATTCAAAAGATTAAATAAGTCATACAAAGCTTAGTAAGTTGAATAGAGAAAGGAAACACAGCAGAATCCTGATTATTTATGAAGATCAAGCCAAAACGGAAAGCTGTATGTAGTATGATCCAAACGCTTGTTGAACTTCCTTTAGCAACAATAAATCTTAGCAGTTGTTTTTCTGTCTGACTTCATCAGTCCCTTATTGTTGCAGAAGCATTTTGAGCCACTCTTCTTTTGAACATTGCTTCAGCCCATTCTGGTTTGCAGACATTTATTTCTGCTCAACTCCCTTAAGTCAAGGTCATTGCAACACAATGATTCTTAACTATTTTAGACCATTCTGTTGTAGACTTATTGCTGCAAATGAAATCCCTTCCCAGAATTATAGGCAACAATAGTTGCTTTTCAAAAGTAATTGCTTAAGTCTTTCCACCTTGACATCATGTTAACATGGTTAAACGGCTGACTGCTGATTTCCCTCCTACATTGTATAAAAGCAGTAAAACTGTAGTGGCTTTCCACACAAAGCTTTTCCATGTAGGATGGGATTTGTTTACACAAATAATCTAATTTGTTCTATGTTTTATGTACAATTTTGGTAAAAATAGAAAGATCCACGAATCTGATAAAAAGGTAACTTTCAGGTAACTTTTTTTTTTTGAATGCTTACAAATAAGACTTCAAAAGCAAAAGGCAACCATATTTTTTTTCTTTCTAATGTTAGAAAGAAGAATGACTAGGTTTTGGAAAGCTTAGCTTCAAGCAGCTGGCATTAACATGAGTCCTAGAACTAGTACTAGACATTAATGCAGGGTTACAAATTGAATTTTGTGATTAAACAACTATATAGTTCTTACCACCGAACACTTTGATGAACAGTTTGTTCATCTTCTCTTTTTTGAACGTAAATCTTTATGAATGTTTGATTTGTTGCTAAAAGCCAAAAGGGCTAACAGCTAAAATAGTCACTGTATTTCTGATCCATGAAAGACCTGGGTTTCAATCCTATGGTTAACTCAGTGTGCTAAAAAACAAACTAATTTAAAGTCACCCTTGCAACACTACGGCGTAAAATGTTAAAGATTTCATGAAGCATGATGTCATAAACATCATACAGAGAACAATAAATAGAAAGCTAGCTCTGCCGTTAATGCTCCCATGATTAAAATTGGACTTTAAGAGCGTAGCGGGAGCTCTCAACTCGGAATCCGGTTCAGAGAGCGAGCTGACTGCTCAGAAAAAGAGATCTTTGTGCTAAATAATTAGGGTAACGACTGTTGGCAACACCAGCTATACCAATACATTGATTTGCTTTTATGTTTTCGAACAACGTCGCAACGCATTTATTAACACAGGTTATACAGTACTGTGATGGCGGCTAATTAAATCAGATAAAAACCATCAGAAAGAAACTATTATTCCAACAGCGACCGTTTTGGATTTTGAAGTCAGAGTTGGTGAGGAAAATCAGACTTCCCAAGTCAAAACTCTACTTTTGAATGGGTTACAGTCAATTTTTCAATTTAGAACATGGAGATGTTTTTTTTCCAAGTTCAAATGGATTATGGAGTTTCACAATTCCTGCTACTCTACCAGAAAAAAAATGCTTAGTATCTTTGGTCGTGAAAGAGAATGTCACACTGACTGACCACAAGCTAACAACCAAAGACTATTTTGGATTCTTTCATGACAAAAGTTCTTTGCTGTAAATGTATCAGCGAATATTACAGGAGAGTTGTAACAGCTCAGTCAAACCAGGCCAAAAACAGATCAAGAACGTAGACTTTTCTTTCTGAGGGAAACCTAAACTATAATCCGGTCTCATCTTTGTTTTTGTTGACTTCTTTCAGTAAGAACACGAGCTTCGTCAAAAGCTTTAGATCTGTAGAGCCTTGGACGAACTGGTTACTATAGTGCAGTGAGACTACATGATTATAGAGCTATTTTAAAGGAGATAAATAGGATGTGTTTGGTTCTCAGAAGTGAGTTCTGACTGCACCAGGGGGATTTTTAAGACGTTTTGGACAATAGTGGATCTCTATGCAGAACGTAACAAGATCTGTTATGGTTTGAATCAACAGTAAACACCTCAGATCGGACCTTTGACACATTCGTTTACCGCGATCAAGGCTGTAGCAACCAAATCTCGGTTGCGATAGGTGTTTTTGTGCACCCTACAACCTGGCTCATGAGTCATTCAGAGCGAGGACCAAGTGAAACATCCAAAGACCTCTGAGAACCGCAATGGGTCTCTTGACAGGATCCGGACCACAGTAGGGCGTTCTGCTTCTTCTGGTGAGGCGATTCAGGGCAGGGAAACCTATCCCACTCCTTTTTCCTTCTCCCGAAACTCTTTAACCCCGTCTTTAAACCCATGAGAGAGGCCACTTTCCACAAACGCTTAATAAAAGACTTAATAACCTTACATATTAATATTTGGGGCATTTATTAAAAAAGTATAAACTTCTCTTTAAGTAGAAAGTACATCTTAGTGTGATAATACAAATACATATAGCCCTTAATTATGTGCAATTAATTGGAATGATTGTGAATTAATGGGTTTTTGATGAATACACAAATACTAGCATGGAAAAGCGTAGTAAGACGACTCACCATTGAAGGGGTTGATCCCTCTTGTGATCCTCTGAAGGATGGCTTCTTTCACTTCCCTTCTCCTCACGCACTGGATCCCCAGATTCTGGAAACTGTCAAAAACATAACGATTAGGACACAGTTGCTGCAACACCTTGATTGAAAAAAGGCACCTGAGTGATGCAAGATCTTAGAAAACACACACACACACACACACACACACACACACACACAAAAAACACAACAATAATACAGTTGTGTTTAAAAGTCAAAGCAATGACGCAAATTGTCTCACCCGTCCGGTTGGCTCGGTGTGTCATGTTCCAACAAATCTTCCACAGACATTCAAATGTTCATCAGGGATTTAGACCCAGCACAACGTGACAAACCAGCAGTTAAGATGATTTAAAACGTGAACTCTGAGAGGGATATACAAATTTTAACGCACCGAAAGATCCTGACTCACTCGCGCTCTCACAAACACGCGCCAGCACTCGCACACAAACTCTTGTTTTCTCTCCCTGAAGCGCGGCAAATGAGGGTGACGTCACTCGGGGAATTCCCATATTGCCATCTTCATCACAGACATGGGCTTGATAAATGTGCTTCATGTGCTTTGTGTGTGTGTGCGTGTTGTTGTTGGCGTGTAATCCGCCATACGGGTTTGTTTTGATGCAGTCCAGAGTTCCTCGGTTTACACACCGGGCCCTTTGAAAACCGACTGCAACAGAGAACACGCTGCTGAAGGGGGAGAGAGAGAACCGGGTAATGTGGTGGCGATCTGTTTGCGTGACGCCAAAGAGAAAGTGATTGTTTCGGTGACCGGGTGCTGAGGAAGACCGAGACTGAACTCACGCTATCACTCTGCGGTCGGGGCCAAACTCGGCCTCGTAGAACCCGTCTTTGCAGTCCTTCCCCACCAGGTCGTGCGGATGTGGCCGGTAGGGCTCGTTCTTCGTCACCAGGTAAACGCGGACCTTCCCCTTACCGCAGTAGTTCAGGATCTGTGAGGAGACACGCAGGGTTTTTTTTTTTTTTTTCACGCCTTGCTGCGATCGACGCCGGGCCATTTAATGCGCATCTCTGCGCAGCATGGTTGATTTCCCCACTGACCTGCAGACTGGGGTAAGTCCTGTTGTTGTCGCAGCTCTTCTCGCCGGGGATGCTCCCGGCGGAGCGACCCTCACACTTGTACCGGAAGCGCATCCCCCTCTGTTTGGGCTGCTCGAAGATCTGGACGGCTGGCTCAGGCACTGAAACGAGAAAAAGCGTAAGAAATCGGAATGATTGTTTTTTTGTTTTTGTTTTTACATTTTGTTTAGTTTTTCCCTGTTGGAAGTGTATGTTGGTGCTGTTTGTTACAAGACGGGTGCAACGCATTAGTAAAAAAAAACATGAAACTCCATTATTATTTTTGAAAAACTGTGATGAAGATATCGTTTGCAATTGACCTAATTTCTATAAACTTTCCAGAGTTCTAAAACCTTTTGTCGCTGATTAATGGATGAATAGACAGA